>OX419337.1:485000-490000 GCA_948470475.1 Galaxea fascicularis | reverse complement strand
ATGGCAAAAGTAAGTTGCCAGGGGCGACTGGGAGCCACTAGTCAGAGCACAACCCTGACAACAGAACACCCTGTTTTCACAAGTGCCTGGACTGAGATGGCTTGATTGTTAAACTACTAGCCTTCATAATTAACACATTACTCAAAAAATCTATAAGGCTTACCACAACTAGTATAGGTATACGTAAAATATCTTCAAATGCATCAACTGTGCTCAACACAGTTAAAACTAAACTTACAATCACAAGCAAAAATCTGAAAAAAAGAAACAAGAATAAACTCAGGATTACCAAACATAACAAGGAATGGTTCACTGGGCAAGAAGTACATTTACAAGTAAAAAGAAAAGTTGCTGTTTTGCATGGTCTTTTCCCCACTTTTGCTCAATTACAGTCTTCCCCGTAAAACTGTGAACACCAGAAAAAATTTCTGGAATGTTCATTGTTTCGCGACCAATCAGAAGCAACATAAAACCACAACCTAATTGCCGTTACTGTTTGCGGTTTAGCTTTCTCACACGTGATTGGCTTTTTACTTGAAACACAATAACATTCCATAGATATTTCTGGTGTTCACGGTTTTACGGGAAAGACTGTAAATACTCTCCATCAAACCGTTTTTAAACACTTTTGATGGAACCTTCTCAGGGGTTTCAAAAAGAAAAAAAGTAGCAGGAGAATATTCAGAAGTACCCGGAGGACTATTGTGCCGCGATAGCAGCACAGTGCGGCGGAGCCAAGGTTTATGACGAAGTATCCAGCACAAACGCTTAAAGTGACTTAAGTCGTCAGCCCCGGCTTTAATTGAAAACCCTGCCTTCTGAACCATAAAATAGACTTAGAATGTTGTTAATAGAATTTTTAATATGTCATACATAGTTGATGAGTTTTGAGATCTATAATGAATAAAGACCTCTCAAAATTACAGTGTATGCATCATGGATCATGAAGGCCAGTAAATTACTATTCAGAGCTGTCACTAAGAATGTACAAAAGCGAGCCAGGGATTCCAACTAAGTTTGTAGTTAAGTCAATGTGCTCTTTTTCTATCAAAGTGCGGATTACTAAGCGACAATCCTGTTTTCATGTTCTTAATACCTATTACTTACTGTGTTTGAGGTCAGTACTGTAAGTAATACACTGTATGGACCAAGTTTTTTCCTGTTCACTTATGGTGAAGCACGTGGGCCATAAATGAACAGGGATTCAGGCCTTACAACAGACACCACAAATAAATGAAAAACTGGTATTACATGAAGCAGCTTGTTGCCTAGCAATGGCCACTTAATGAACCAATCAAAGTGGCTAGCTATTAAGCCACTGAAGTCCGAAAAAAAAAAATTAGAAATATGTAGACAGTGGAATTTCATCATGCTAAAGCAAATTTAAGGGAAAGCAGCAAAAACAGAATGAAGGCTGTCTTCTGCTACTGCAACAGACATTCCAGTGATAACAAAATTATTTGAACAAGCTGAGCGAAGGAGTGATGGAAGATAGGTTCAATAGAGTATCAAATTGTTCTGAAAAATATTGTTTCAACCTTGTGCTGTATTGACCTGCATTTGCAAATGGTAAATAGCAGCTTTTAAAACACAGTAAAGTGGTTTCAGGATACTTTCTCCCCTGCAACCTTCTCCTCATGGAGTACAGATTTTTGTGCAATGACATCATGTTGGGGAGAAAGGTTTTCAGTGATAACAACACACTGGAGAGGTGTCCTGGATGATCATTAATTATATACTCTTAGAGTCAAATAAAAAAATATATATAAAAAAACAGATGCCCACTGGTAAACAAAAGGGATCCCGTTGATTGAAAGCAATTACCACTGACTAATGTTTTGAAACTCACACTTGACTAGGAGAAAACAGTTGTTATTATTGAACTTTCATGCAATGTCCACTGTAATATACAGTTCTATAACTGTAATGTGGTTCTAAATTCAAAATCTGTTGCTTAAAGTGGGAGTATTAGTAATTTACACAACGGGTTTTGGACAAAACATTCCGTTGTGCTATTAATTCATTACTCACACCATTTAAGGGGTTTGTCACTTTCAAGTGGGGGTTAATTGAAATGACTAAGGAAAACTTATCTAAATGAATGTTGCAAGTCATACTTGCCTGAGTCTGGTATTGTTCATTGTATACCAAAAAAAAAACGATACGGAGACAGGGCAGAATTGTCCTGTATTGAAACATTTTGGCACTGTTTGTTATGCCAATACACTGTTTCTCACTTTTCAGCATGCTGAAGAAATCCTTAAGTATGACCTTCAAAATCTACATCTACTGTACATTGATATTCTAAAAAAGTCAGTTGAATCACAAATCAAATCAAATATAAACCACAGAGCACTTTCCTGTGATGCTGTTCATTATATTGCACAAAATTCAGTCTGGGGACAAAATTAAATACAACAGTGTGACCATTTACTTTACGAATACTTCTGAACAGTAGGTGAGATACACAAGAATGACTCTAAAATGTATGTCTGTGAATGATATCCTTAAGTGCAACAATTATTACGACAAAATTTGCTGAACAGAACATTTTGGTGTTGTTGGCTGTTTATCAATATTTTCAGCACGTAATTTCCGAAAACTTGGCAACTTAGAAGGAAAAGAGTTGATCTTGTTGATTAACTTTATTCAGGTCATCTGAGCAGAAAACAGGTCATCTGAGCAGGTGACCTGTTTTATTGAACTCCAAGATTTTAATCAAATTTTTTTATTCTTCTGCTCACGAACGTCCCTTATCCCCTGATTTCAGGCTTTAGCATATTCCAGATGAAAATCAAGCGTGTTACTTTGGATAATAATAAACAGTGTTACACACTGTTTTGACTGCATGTATATACTACACAAAAATCCCACAATTACACAAAAGGTATCTTTTGGAATGCAGTATAAATTTCATTATTTACATTGTCTTTCATAAGAAAATTAGTTAGTGTACAATTTTCAAACAGAAGTGGTTAGATATTTTTATGCATCTGGACTGAGTACTGGTTTTCTTGAAAGATATCAATTAATGTATTTCCTGAAAATGATTAAACAAAATCAAGGGACAATAGAGCGTATTTTATGAGTTGCTAAACAAGCACAGTAGGGGTATAAAATTTTTTTGGCAATTCAATTCAACCTTCTGATTTGTGAGACAAATATCTATTTCCGTCATCGGAGAGGACCCTTTAAAATGTAAAAACAAGAACAAAATTTGTCTAAAAATTGCTGAAATGGTTTACCAGCAGTGTATGTCCAAACAACATTAGTCATATTTAATGATTATAATTTTTCTGGAGGACAATAACACTCGTAAGGTAGTGACTGTTGGGTAATTTACACATGATTAAATCATCTTATTGACAACCAGGCAAAAATTTTAGGGGATCAAACATTTTGAACACGAAAATCTCACACATTTAGTTTCAGACAACATGAATAATTCCTTAGACAAAAACATTTCACCGAAAATGAAATATATGTTAATTGCCTGCGTTTAAATTTTTTTACCCGTGGTGCGGTAAAATCTAATTAGGACCCAAACAGGAAAATTTTGTTCTCAGATGTAGGCCAAGAACAGATCGGAGTATTAAAGTAAACCCTCCTAGATATTCTTCGGTGGTAAAATCACAGATGAGTATTAGCCCGTATCGATTATTTTGTCAAGGCCGTCGAAGTGATCTAAGAATTGATCCCAAGAGGGCAAAATAAACAGCAGGGAAAAATGTTCTAAACTCTTGACTGGTTAATTTCACAGGGAGATTAGAAACAACTTCGACAAAAAGCGGGGACGGCTATCGTTAATTTTATCGTTACTTCTTCCCTTCGCAAATTGCAGGGTCTTAGTATTCTAAACTAAATATGTCCCTTGATTATAAAATATAACGTATTTTCAGGTTAAACGCGGTTTCCACAGAAGCAAAATAATTTGTCATCGGCGAGACTGCAGTCACGCAGTGCTGTTGTCAAAAGAAGAATAAAAACGTGCATGTTGGAACTAACATGAGAGTTTTACAGTAACTCAGCTCGCGTGTTAGTTCTAACATACGAGTTTTTACGATCTAATTACCGATTAATTTTAAGGTTGATTGAGATGCATTATCTCGATAAAAAGGCACCGAAAATTTTGACAGAAGGCACGTATTACCAAACCCCTCTCAAGAACGAAAAAAAAAAAAAAAATACAAATACAAACTAAAGTACTAATCCATGCATTTCAAAAATTGGTACTTAGGTTGGTGCGACTTGTGAAAAATTTGGAACGGTGAAGAAAAATAAAACAAAACCATTAAAACATCACAATAAAACAACCCGGACAAACACAGAATGCTAAAAAACGGAAACAGAAGTGCAAAAACCAAATGCGTAAAAGCGGTAAGATACACACAAACAAAGTGCTAATCGTGCGACAGATTCTCGCGTTCGAGAACTGTTAAAACAAGCTGGAGGTTATAATCCTTTCGCTTTTAGGCCTATCATAAAATATTAATTGGCTAGAGACAAGCTGGAATCCACAGCAAGAATAAAGATCTGTATACTTACAAAAGAGCATGGTAAGAATATGAAACGAACTCTCGTGGCATCTCCAGAAATCTGAAACAGTAGTTCTGCATTTTTCGATATTTTTCAGGGTATAACCACCATCTTTTTTCCACAAACCGTTCATTGCGTTTATAGTCTTTATCTCTGTGTCCATTCTGTTGTATGAATTCTCCTGTCTTCTTCGAATCATGATCAAGTCTTCGCATGGGAAGACTCTTTCCTTGATCTTCATCAACAAAGTCCGTTGTGGTGTGTTTCTCGTTGAATGAGCCACCAACACCGAGCATATCAATGCTTTCACGCCGTAAATCTACTGTAGCAGGCCTAGTCATCGCTTAAAACATAGTGTACTTCGACCAGAACTAAACAGAAGCTCACAAGAACCTACCGACCATCTGCGTAAACAAAGACGTGGGTTGCAAATTATTCTGCAGAACTGCCGCAAGCGTCAAATG
>OX419337.1:452500-477500 GCA_948470475.1 Galaxea fascicularis | reverse complement strand
TGAAAGAGAAAAGGGTAGAAAAGGATATACACGGCATAATCGTTGATGCTGTATCTCCGCTCATTTGATATCATTTTGTTTCACATTTTAATTGCTTGAAAAAAGAAAAACTCGCCGTGAAAATTCAGTGGCAGTCCTCGGCCACCATACAGGTCATGATTCGCCACATCAAATGCCTTGCGTACTGGGATCTAAGAAAATTGCACCAGTATATAAGCCTTGGTCCATTGCTTCCACTGGTAGTATAGAAGCGCGTGTAGCATGATGGTAGTGGCAGCGCTCGGCCACGTGAAATTTTTTTTTCAAATGAAAGTAAATTTTCGCATGACCGAGCGCTGCCACTAATTTTGTTTTGCATTATCTTTTCAGAATGAATTCAATTTTAATTTGTTCTTTGCTTTTTGTTTTACATTTAATTTCATTTGCATTTGATTTTGACTTTATTTACATTTTCTTTTACATTTCATTGCAATTGTATTTCATTTCTTAATGTTATTTTCATTTTGTTTCACATTTTAATTGCGTAAAAAAAGAAAACCTCACCGTGAAAATTCGGTGGCAGTCCTCGGCCACCATAAACCTGTTAATTACCAAACTAACTGCAGACAGTGCTGTTTCGGCCTTCTGGGCCTCATCAGCGCAGTGCTGATGTTGGCATGAAGGTAAGGCTATATAGCCACCCCAAATGATACCACACTTGTGGTACCATTTAGTCATGCCAGAGTGCTCAAACTGGTAAAACCAGTGAGCGATGCGCAGTGCATTAGCAATGACTCATCCCAGTAGAGTGCTCAATTCAGGGACATAAAGGCAAAGCTTTGTAATGCCAAAGAGCTATATCTAACTGCAGACAGTACTGTTTAGGCCTTCTGGGCCTCATCAGTGCAGTGCTGCAAATTTATGGCCGCTGTCCTTTATCTCAACTCTGGTTCAAAAGCTACCTTACAGACCGCCGTCAGTGTGTGAATCTTCAATCTACTCTATCTGACACTAAAGTATTGTCTTCTGGTGATCCCCATGCAGGGTTCTATCTTGGGTCCTGTACTTTTCCTCCTGTTAATCAATGACCTACCGCTCTCCTGGGAAAATAGGAATGGCTTATATGCCGGATGATGCCACTTTCTATCCTAGCGCCTCATCTCTAACTGACGTTCAGGTACAACTTCAGCAACATATTCATAGTACGGCGACTTGGACTAAAGAATGTGGTATGGTAACCCATCCGGAAAAGGCAAAGTACAGTTTGCACAATCAACTTAAAAACCGCATTTCAGCATTTCTTGATGAATGCACTTTTATAGGTTTACCGGTGACGTCCGCATTCAAGAAGGTACTGTAGCAGCTCTCATAAGCTCTAAATTTCATTGGCAGGCATAGTGTAGCACCTCTATTGTTTTAGGGATAGGGTCCATTGTTTGTGTTGTTTGTTCTTTTGTTCGCCTGAAGGGTGGCAAGGCAATCTCGTGAGACCTTACTAGAGCTGCTACATGCCCCATTCAAGAACGTCTTCAAGCTCAAATCGTTCAGCCTCATGCAGCTCCAAAGCTGTACGTTCTTACATGAAAAATGTGTATTTATTTATTTAAAAACTGAGAAGCTTGGGGAGGGGTGGGAAGGAAAGGAAACGCCTGCTGCTGAGCCCAGACATTTTACTGTCTTTACCGCCCCACCCATCTCTGCGTTTCCTCTTTTTCGCCCCATGCCCTCTCGCGACTCCCGATTGGCTTCAAAGGAAACGGAAGTTACGGCTGCTACGCAGGCAACTGTGTTTTTTGTGTTTTGGGGTAGTCGCTGGGCGGTTTATCTATTGCTTTTCTCATGGTCATGTTTATCGGTCTTGCATGCTTAACTGCACCTCTACCACAATGTGGCAGTATGACGAAACAGAGGATGTAAGGCCCGATTCAGACGCCGTACTTTTCCTGAGCCGAACCTAATTCATAGAATTAAGCACATAAAAAGTTCGGCGTCTGAATAAATTAAGAACGGCTATTTTAATTTGGAATCAGCCGTTCTTCCCGCCTGGCCTTGGCCGGGGATTTCGACTTTGGGACGGCTTTGATTCAGACTTTTCATGTGCCGAACTTAATGCATAAATTATTATTGGGTATATATTTTGAAAACCACTGACAATATTGATTAGTTCCCTGGAACTGTCTTAGAAACGGCTGTGGAATGGCTAATTAAAGTTCGACGTCTGAATCAACAGACGTACTTTGTCAACACTTTTGTCGCTCCAAATTGGAATTTAGTTCGGCTCATGAAAAGTACGGCGTCTGAACCGGTACATTTGAGTACGTGAAAAGTTCAAGGCCTACTCATGTGTCTCTGAGACGATATTAGTAACTACTGTTGAACCCTGTTAATTTGAAGTCGCAAAGGAAAGAGAAAATAGTACAAATAAGCGGGGGTTCGAAATAACCGGCTCAGCATACAAAACACACAATATATGCTAGTAGGCCTTTATTAAACGAAATGATTTCACAAGATTGTTGGATTTGGGTGTCGGATCGCGAATGTACGCGCCTAGTATTCTGTTGTATGTATCAGTTATCAGTGACGAGAGTGTCAAATCCAGTTATGGATTATTCTTAAAGTCTAGCATATTCTTGTTGTCTGTGGGGTAATTTTCTGTAAGACTCATTCCAGATTTTTACTGAGAGGCGTGAGAACCAATGCAACTAATTACAAGAGGCGGCTGAAATAAACTCTCGAGAAGGAAATGGAAGGGTTACGCAGGCAAGAAAGTATGTCGGTTTTTAATTCTGTTGGCAATTACGGCTAGCATTTTGTTTATATCCATTTGCACCACAATTGCTAATTACAGGACACCTCCCGCTTTACATTGAAAATGTATGAATATCCGGCACTCCAGAGTCTTTTGGTTTTACCACCCTTAAAACAGCCTCATTATATTGTATTGTATTGTATTGTATTGTATTGTAGTGGTTTGGCGGCTGTAACAGCCAATATATCAACAACTGAAGGAGCTCATCAGAGATCGTGGGTGGTTTTTTATGCCGGGTTTGTGTAAACGAAGTTGTAACTGTGATGAAGCTTCGAATAAGCGTTCCGCCCCGAACAGCCTGCCTTTCTTTTCAGCTGTGTACAGTGCTAATCAGAGCTAAACTATACCCAGTTGCAATGATACTCAGAAATGTGGAATGGTATACCAGGGTTTGCCTGCTTTGGACATTTCCGCTCTGCAAAATCTAATTTCAAAACAATTTTGAAAGGAGAGGTCTGAAATGAAATATATTGTAACAAGGACGAGATCTGAAGAATCGAGCAGGGCATTGCACCAGAATATGCACGCTGGAAACGAGTACATCCTTGGGAACTACATAACCCTAAAGCTATCTCATTTGTATTCAGTAAACTATCGAAGAATAAAAACATATAATGCACTTTAATTGGTGTTGGGATTAACAGTAAATTTATGAGTTTCATTTCAATTCTAATGTGTTAACCTTGGCCTTAGTGATGTGGATAACTAATCACCATAACACAACTAAAAATTCGTCGAGAAGTTGGGATTTAAACTAGCGGCGTGCAGAGAACTCAGTATTTCCATAACATTTGGTAAAATCACTTGGCAATGTCAGGGCAATTCAAGCTACTGCACACTCTTTGTAAAAGAGATCCAGTGTAAATTTCGTTTGGAGTGTCAAATGTGGTGTATAGACCTCAGTATAAATTTACAACATTTTTCGGGAGGTCTTGACAGGTAGGTTGGAAATCTAAGCAAATTATGCAAGCATTGCCATGCCGTTTCTGCATCGTACGTGAGTCATTTAGGTGTTTTCCACCTGCCTTTGAAAGAACGCCTTTAGAATGTGAAATGAGCGTTGAAGCTTAGAATAGGGCATAAGTTAACGAGCTGCCCACTGAATGAGATATTATTGGTTGCAACTCAAATGTGGCCATTAACTGAAGACATCATTGAGTAAAAGCTTGGATCGAGTTCTGCCTGTAACGAAATGAGTCAAGATCTACAATAAATGCTGTGTTTTTTGTGTTCTCTTGTTAGATTCATGTAGCATTTAAGTGACCTTCGCATTTTCAATATCGCTCTCATTCAGAACGTTCCAGAGCGAAGATCTGGTAAGGTCCAATGACTTTATGTCAAAAGATCGCGTAAGGTGACAGGGTATTCCTCGCTGTTCCCACGCAGCAATGTCAGCCCGTGTGTTCAATGCGATGAAGTAAAAAGAACATAGGGAACTGACTGCAATGAGGAAATGATGAACGTTGAGACGTACGAAAATTCCGGATTACTTAAGAAGTCGAGATTTCTCCCTAGGAACGTTCGACAGGATCTCTACTTTAAGATCATTTTGCCCTCAGTGACCTATGGTCTCATACTATGGGGATCCGGCTGCTGCAATTCCGACTTATTTCAGTCCCTGGAAAGACTTCACAGCAGGGCTGCGAGACTTATCTTTAATTTGCCGAAAGACATGGCATCTGCTGATCTGTTCTACAACGGCCCAATGGCAGACTCTGTCTATTATTATAAATCAGCAATTTTTATCTATTTTTATAAAGCTTTCCACGATCGGTTACCTGTCCCATAAATCGATTTGATTTTCAAGAAACGCGCCACAAATTATTCAATCCGGACTTGCGCTTCCTTAACAGTTGTTCCTCGCTTCAACACGCGTTACATGAAAGACTCTGTCGCGTTTAGAGGCTCAGTCCCGTGGAATGCAGTGACCAACAACTTCTGCAGTAATATACAACAATTTTGGTATTATCAACAGAGTTGATAAATGTAAATTGACCACCGTACAGGGATTCTAAAAGCTGACGTTTCGAGCGCTAGCCCTTCGTCAGAGCGAATCCTGCGCTCGAAACGTCAGCTTTTAGAATCCCTGTACAGTGGTCAATTTACATTTATTAACTCTGTAGATAATACCAAAATTGTTGTATATTACTTCCCCACCGACGCAGCACCACAGTTTCTTTAGAAACTACCCCCTAACTTCTGCAGTACCCTGACAGAAAACATCCCGTATCGTAACCTCAGGTTAAAGCTTAAATCTTAAGCTAATTTTAATGAATTTAGCTTCAAGATAACGTCGGTATCCACTTGTAATTTTAGAAAAGACGACTTTGTATATACTTACATTTATGTTTATATTCATATCTGTTAGCACCGCTAATTTAAGTTCAACGTTTTTTCTGTTTATACTCCTAGTTAGTTTACTTAGTTAGTTTACTTAGTTAATTGCAAACGACCCCACAAGCTCATGTAGCTTTAATGCTTATCGTTTTAAAATAAAGGCCATCCATCCATCCCTCGGAGTTCATTACAAAAGTGTTTCAACCATAAAAAGTTGCTGACTTCTCTGGCAGGAAATCTTTGTAAAGTCCAAAGAGAAAAGGAAATAGAAATCATCCAGCTGTTTTGTACTTGGATTATTTGGATCCTCGAGAATCTTAGCAACTGTACTCCAAATTGTAAGCTGGAATACGGCAGAAACTTGCACATCTTGGTAACATAGTTCATGTTTTGTTACGGCAAACTCAGTGGGAAACCGAGACCACAGTGAAAGTCAGCCTTCACGACCATGGTGCAAGAACTTTTGTTTTCGGGAATGCCTTGCTCTAAACTCGAAAGCTTTTTTGCCATATCCTTCACCTCATCGATCTTTTAATCCTTTCTTTCTGATTCAACGCAGCTTCCTGATCAGTTCTGCTGCATGAATCAGTCCTGAGGTACAGGCGACGTAGGCGTCATGTAGCGAGCGGCGACGGAAGTGACTGAGTACATGAACAGCTGATCGCCCGCAGTTCGAGAGATTTCTCTCTATATATATTTTCATTGACAAATGCACAGCAAAGGAACAAATTAAATTATAATTAGGGCAAATGAAATGAGACGCACGTCTCTTAATGCTTGAATGAAAGCAAGGGGTAGGCTGCTTGATCCGGTAAAACGTTTCTTGCTTTTGATTGTTTGAATTCATGAATAGAGTCTTTTCAGACTTGTATACAATATGGAGAAAAATTGCCGGATCGTTGCTAGAAGGGGATCAAGGCCGATGTCACTGCTGGCCCCAAAATGTTGTCGCCCGGGTTGCCATGTTTGCCGGAGAAATAGCCTACGTGTAGCCGTACTCACTGAGAAAAAGTAAAGTTACTTTTCTTATTTTAAGAAACAACGTCAATAAGGAGACTCCAACTCTGCTGTTTATCTGAAAACGGCCTATCTGCTCAGCTCAGATTCCGGTTAAAAGAAAATAGCGGTTGCAGCAGTACAACAGTTCAGGAAAAATACTTTTTGCTCAATAAGTTGAAGTTATTTGAACCGTCATGGCATACTCCAGTTCAAACATACCCGCCCCCGAATCACTAATTGAAGGTAGCGCGGTAGAGATCTATATTCTGATGAAAGAGGTTTTATCGGTTGAGAGTGGCCAGGGTTTCGATCCTACTCATTGAATAATAATAATGATAATAAAAGAAATCGAGGTTGAAATGTGATTTTTGCACAGTGGATTGGTCACCGCTGTAAATTAAAATTTCAAAGTTACGACTCAACATCTGAAAAGCCATTAAGCCCCGTGCAAACGCTCGCAACATGTTGGGCCCAACAATGTTGCGTCTTGTTGGCCAACAATGTTGCGAGCGTTTGCACGGGCCTTTAGTCACTTACCAGTCATAGCTGACACTTGTCATTTCCGTTAAATGGGAAAACGTGATGTTTAGTTGGTGTCTTTCTATTTTTTGTTTATTTCGAAATCGGCTTTTTTTTTTCTTTCCAGGTCCCTGCAGAACTGGTTGACTTCGACAAATGAATTTCTTTGTCAGTAGTGAGTCCTGCTGTATTTTTTTAAACCCTTTAAAACAAATCAGCCTGTATCTTCTTCCTATGATATCCATACACATTGCCAGTAGACAGGTGATGGCAAAGGGTGTTATCTTGATATAACCCCAATTTCTCTTAACTCAGTAATGTACAAGGAACTGCATAGCAGCTAGAAAGGAGAATTAATAATCAGATCTTTGAAGTGAAAGGCTTTTTTGTGTACCACTCTTTTTTTTCAACGTTTAAGTCATGAGCATGGCAAAGAGCAAGCGTGAAGGTCTCGAGTTTACCAAAAGGCCGTGAACTACTGGACTGTTTAATTGTTTTGATGCACAAAAATGCTTTTTTTGCAATTTACATTGATTTGAATGCAAAGGGGAAGAAACTAAATGAAAAACGCATACTGCGTTGTTTTAAAAGAGTCACAAACACTTCGCAATTAAGCGCTGGTTGTCGTGGCAACACAAACAGATCGCGACTTGCTTGTCTTGCTTCGTAACAAAAAAAATTGCCTGCAGCTGTGTATATCTGAAATTAAGCCCTCAAACTATTTTGTTCGTTAATTGTCACAAAGTTCTGCGCGGAAGAGAAAACCAGACATTCTAGAAAGATTTAATTTTAATTACGCACGATACGTATTCCAATTTTGCTGATGCCGTGGCTTTTTCATCGAAAAACAACTCAGTGAAATGGAAAATAATTCATGGGATGTCTCGGGGGATTAACTGGATCTGAGTCATCATATCCTGAAGACTAATTATGCGATTATTCATCTCTGATATTATTGTATTCCGACTTCCGACCAAAACAGGTTGACGATATGACTCGTCATGAAGAAAAAATATACCGCGCTCACGCACTAGTCCTGTGACTCAAAACACGATTGATCATCTGACGGGAGTTTCTCGGTCAAAGCTATTTTTGTCAACAAGGCTTCGCCAGGAATTGATCTCAAGTTTTTTTCTCGGTGACATTTTCAAGTAAATGATGCAATTTATTGACCATCTGATGCTTTCGTGTTGAGGTTGAAATGCGTTACCGCACGAATATGCAAATTTTCAAAGGTAAACGAGACCGGAAAAGTTTCTTTTCGTCTTCAACAAAAGCTTTTGTTTTCTCAACCAATCAGATACCGTAAATTACATCAGATGACCTTATGCTGACGAAATTGTTCCAAATATGGAGAGGTGGGTCTGCGCGGACCTCCAAACACAAAACCCTCATTGCGTCAGTTCGTTCTGATGTGTCCTCAGTTCGAAATTTTCGTTGCGAAACTTCACCATCGAATTTAGTTGAGTATTACACCACCATGGCACTTGCTTTCTACCTTGTTTGCTAGGACGAAGGCCAGGGAGGCCTTCCAGCACATCAAGCCATCTGCGAAGGTAGAATTTAAGCGATTCGAAGGATTTTCGATCAAAATTTTTGTCCTGCTGTCTGCTGACTTACGCCATCGCATCGCCACTTCAGTGCAACGTCATACCTCTTACTTGGCAAAAAACGGAATACGCGTTTCATCGTAAACGGACGCAATTCGCTGAGTTTGGCTCCTCGATTTCTCTCGATTCGTTCCACGAAGAAAGAGTCGGTTTGAAAGAGAATTTAGTTGCTTTAAATGAACTCTTCGTCGATTCGTTACCATCCGTATCAGCGCAATGCATCCAAAACAAATATTGAATCTACGCCATTGCCAAACTTGACTATAACGCATCAAGCAACGAAGCGGACAAATGATTTACCACAGATATGCAAGGTTGGAAAATACCTTTTACTGGAAAGACCCGGTGGAAGTGCTTTGTACAAAGCGGTCGATACCGAAGCGAAAACAGAACTTGCTTGCAAGTTAATAGATGTGAATAAATTCCGCGAGACACTAGCGCCAATGTTTCATCTGCCACCACACGACGGTATCAACAAGATTATTGAAATTTTGGTCAGTGACTCATACGCCTATGTATTTTTTGAGCGATCCTATGGGGACTTACACTCGTACGTTAGAACGAAACGGAGACTGAAAGAAGAGGAAGCAAGCAAACTATTTCATCAGATCGTGAGTTCTGTCGCACATTGTCACGACTCGGGTGTTGTCTTACGCGACTTAAAACTCAGGAAATTTGTGTTTCAAAATCCAGAGAGGTAAGAGCGTGTTTTCTTGATATGTGATTGAGAAGGTTAAATTTGAATGTCACCTAGAGCTTAGGTTTATGTCGTATTTCCATGTGCTTTTTTCTGAATCTATTCAGTATTGTTCGTTTAGCTCCTCGTGGCTAGATTGTGTGATCCTCGTAGTGTGTGCGGGTATTGCAAGGTTTGTTGTTGTTAGTTATCTCTTAGCTACGGGAGAGATAGGTTTCAGGTTTTGCTTTTCATTGCTCCTGAGTTTAGCTGATACGTACCTCCTTGATCCAGGTTGAACATGACCGTGACAAAAGGCTCGAAATTCGCCTGTATTTTATTTCATAGCAGTAACAAAACACTGTTCAAGTGTTGGAGTTCATTTCCGGTTCGCAACACTCTGGAGGCACCTGCAGTTGGAATGTATGAAATCCTCTTTGTCGCGTGTTTTGTAGTTTTATAAATAAAGATTTGAAATTCGTATTCAAGAAGATTATTTTTGGAGTTAAGAGCGAAATTAGAGGACAAATCGCTGCATCCTACCAAACAGATAATGATAATTTTGTGTGGGCTGATGTTTTGTCATTCCCTAGGCTTTCGTCATACGGACGTCCACCGCGTCTTTGTGGGCTAAACAGAAATGATCTGGTGTAAATAAGTGCGTGGGCCTTTCCCTTTCCGATTAGAGGTTTTTCGTTAGCGTTTTTAGCCTTGACCACCCCCTCCGCAACCTTTTTCTATTTTGTTCGCTCCCGGAAATGGCGGGTGTTTGCGGCGGGAAATTTTAACCTTTATTGTCACTGACGCCGTTGAGCCAGTTAACCCGAAACTTATGGTCTTGTCGCGAAAGGAAATGCAATTAATTTCATTGGATTTCGAGAATGTTTCAAAATTTACGGAGCGGATTCAGTTCTCAGTCGGATGATGTGGTAGTTTTCGAGTCGTTGGCAGATGAAATCATTCTCCACGTGGCATTTCAAAATCTCTAAACGTTGCAAGTTTGTCAAGCCGTTGTAGCCACGTGGAATCAAGCTCCCTTCATTGTGCTTCGTTCAGATGACATGGCCGTTATTTAAAAGACAAAGCTTTTATTGTGAGAACACAATTAGATCGCATGCTTTTATTTCCCAAACCTACGGCGTGTCCTTATGATTGCCCTTTGTTTGGAGCAGTTTCAAAAGATCATCCTTCCGTGTTGACAATTCTTTGATTTGCAGCCGGAATTTCCAAATGGTAAAGCGAAACTTTGAACAAAATTTACGAAGTGAGTGTTTTCTTGGTAGAAGTGGGTTGTTTTTAGTAATCCTTGCTTAGCTTAGATAGCGACATTTGTTGTAAGTGAAGTGTTTGATATTCGCCTAGTATGCTCTCAATTGCTTTTATAAAAGGATAGATGGCGAATTGATTTGCCAAAAGAGCCATCTTGCCTGTCCACCATATGGGGAAGGAGGGAGCCTCTGGCTTGGTTATCACCTCAGAACAAAGGCTGTTAGCTTGATTATCTTAGGTGTTGCAGTTTTATTCATTTGCATGACGTTAGTTCTTCCACTTCCTTAGATTTTATTTTGGTCACTCCCACAAATTGTCATCATTAAACTTTCTCCTATCTCCGGAAAAAAATGAAAGTGGATATGTTATTTAAATACAGCTCTTTTGTGAAGAGGAACACAATAGAAAACATTCTCCTTTTGAAGTAACACTTTCCCAATCGAGTTTCAATTGCGCATTACTAAGCCTTGAACTAAATCGATCCAGCATTGGAAACGAATTCCGATTTTCTTTAGACCACTTTACAATATCAGATATTGAATTTCACGTTCGTTTATAATAGGTATGATTGACCGATACCAATCACGGTAACCAGGAGTTGACATATTCGTGTTTTATATCAATTACTTAAGGTGTAGTGTTGCTTTCAGCACAAGGAATAACAGATTTATTGTGTATTGATCAAGGTGAATATCAACCCTTGTCGTACATGTGGGGCAGATGTTACCAAAAATACACATGAATCGAAATGTTCGTGAGGAATGGCAAACGAAGAGTAGAAGGTTTTGAACTAAGTTCGGACCTTTGCCAAAGAAACAGTAATATTAATCTAGAATATTTGAGTCTGACTGTGCTTTTGGTGTTAACACCATAACCCTGAAGTCTTGTTTGCTTCAAAGATCTCGGTATTTTCAGTGATGTAGGCTGAGAGTGGTAACAGAAGCAAAATAAAACAAAAAAGGGCAAATATTTTGCTGCCTCGGCACAGGTTAGAAGACCGTAAAATTGTGTACGAACTTTCTAAAATCCCGGAAGTTGTTCAGTTGGGTTATTGTCTTTTGTTATTATTGGCATGTTTTAACAGTAAGTGGTCTCGTTTTCTGAAAAAAACAAAAAAAGAACACCAGCTTTGCTTCGCTGAATGCCATCCATGTGAAATAAAACTAACTTTACACGTGCTTCTTACTCAGTCCCACGTGGTCGTGCCCAATTATGTCTTCAGTTGGAAAAGATGAAGTGATTGGTTTTAGAATTGGCATCGTTCTCGGTTTTGATGCCCTACCAAGATTTCCAGTTGCCATTCAATTTATCGATGCTGTTGTAAAACCAATTTTAGGTACCCCATCGATGTTTTCATGTCTACTTTAGGGGAAAATCCATCGCCATATGTTGCACCTGAATTGAAACTCTGCCATTTGTTAATGTGCGTTCCGGTTGGGCTTTGTTCCGCTCGCTTCGACCTCTCTTTTCAGTCCTTTGTTTTGACCAAAAAGATGAAAACTCGAACGGATCACGACGCCAATTCGCAGGATACGAAAACGGTATAAGCAAACCAGAAATATGACCGGAAAACCTTAAAACGTTTAAAAATATCGCTTCATTTATTTTACCTGCATTTGTTCTCCGACACCGCCATATGTACGCACGTGGCTCTTGGGAGTGCAGTTTACCACTCCCTTTGTTCATTGTCTGGCTCTGCTTTGTTGTCCTTGGTGCTTTACTCCCAATTTCAATTTCGGACTTTCTTCAGTGACTCGCAGAGCGAACGTTGGTTTATGAAAAATCTAGTAAAAGTAAGCCAGGCACATTTTTTCCAGGTAGCAACAGCTTGTGTATTTTTTTCAATTTTTTTTCTACCGTTTTTAATTTGTAACAAATAACGATAGAAGTGCAGCGCCGAAGAGGAGTCTGTGTATTTACTGTTCCATGGAAGTAAACTGTTGAATCACATTGCTAGAAAATGGGTTGAACTTTAAACAGGTCTTTTGCTGCTGGCAACCAACGTTCTTGATTCTTTTTCTTCAGAACAAATGTGAAACTCGAGGGATTGGAGGACGCTTTTCCTCTTGAAGGTCAAGACGATACACTTGAAGACAAACACGGCTGCCCCGCGTATGTTAGCCCGGAGATTTTACAAGCAAGTGGCGGATACTCCGGGAAGGCTGCAGACGTGTGGAGTCTCGGTGTTATGTTGTACACCATGCTAGTGGGCCGGTACCCTTTCCACGACACCGAACCCAGCGTCCTTTTCACCAAGATAAGGCGCGGTCATTTTACAATACCAGACACTCTTTCTTCGAAAGCGAAGTGTCTGATTCGGTCGATGATGCGGCGAGAACCGACGGAGAGACTCTCGGCGAGAGAAATCCTCGAGCACCCTTGGTTCGTGTCAAGTTTTCATATTACTAGTCCTTGTAAAATAGACCAGAAATTGGCCGACCAAACGGTGCCTGATCTTGCGTCAGACGATACTCCGTCTTTCTTCGTATGAGTGTGTCGCGTTTGTAACAAATTATTTAATATGCCTTGTACATATATATCCCAGCATCGTCATCGCTTTACAGGCGAGATGCGAGGAAAGAGAATATTGTGTCGTGCCAGAGATTTTATTAGATTAATTTTTACCTTTACGAATATATCGCTAGTTCGTAGGCAGCGAGGAGTCCCTTTAATTCCCTTTGTGATGGTTGAAAGCGGAGCTAGATACGGTAGGAAATAGGAGTTGTTTTCAACGACGAAGCCAGGAATTAGAGGAACAGCCCGTTTTCTAGCCTTTTTGTGAATTTTTAGCTTCCTTATACCGATATTTGTCCTCTGAATCTTATGAAAATTTATCGGATTTGTGTTTACTTAGTTGTTTGAATGGCTTTGTACCAAGGCCACGAGCTTTATCAGGGAGGAAAAACGCCAGTTTTGCTGGTTTTCGTTCGCGTTTTACTGGTTGGTGGGAGTTGCTGTTGGCTATTCCGCAGGTAGCCATGCAGGGCTTATGGTTTTGAAATTTTACTGAAGGAAAAACGTCCAACATTTGCTATGCTGCAGTCATGGTTAATCGTTGCGATTAAAGGTTGAGAAAAGTGAATTAATATGACCGTTTCTTTTCTTGTTTTGTGTCCTCATTTTCACTGAAAAATGTTCTGAGATTTTGTAACTGTCCCTCCAGGACTCTTGATCACTCGAGCTGGATATATTCTGCCCCGCAAAAGAGTCCATACCCTGCGGTAGAATCGGCCTAATGTCTGCTGTAAGCAAAGGAGGTTTGATCGTTTGCTTGGCGTTTCTTTGCCTCAGTTAACTCGTACATAAGTTTGCTTTGTGCCTTCATCGTGTTACGCGCCCCTTTGTCTTCGAACGCCTGAGATAAAGTCTGGGGGAACATTTCCCAATAGTTTTAAGCCTCGGGTGAAGAGATGGTTAAGTCATTCGGCGATTATCAGAGGCAAACGAAGAAGCGAGCGAAGGGTAACGCGTAGCAGGAAAGTGGATGTGTGGTCTTTGTTTAGTAGTCTGCTCAGGACACACAAAAACAGAGTTAAATGGTTTTGATAAGAGACCAATTTGCGGCCAGTTCAACCAGAATAGTTAAACGCCTTTGTGAACAGTTCACAAAGGCGAGCAATTCTTGAAACTTCCATAGGGAGGAATTACTTCCGGATTTAGACCATTAAACAAGAAATGTTTCATAGGGGTAAAAAAAAACCAGTATTTATGAGCTATGCCACCATTCTTTTAACTCGGTGATGAGCTGCTCCAGGTAGGTATTCTATGTTTTATTAGCTTTGCATAACGAAGTGTTTACAGAAAATGGAAAATTTGCTTTTTGGCCGTGATCGACTTCGGATGCCCTGAGTGATGGCAAACATAGTGAGCAAACTAGTTTTCTTGTAAAAAAAAAAAGAGTCTTTTCTCCTTTCCCACTGACTTGCTTTTAGATTCTGTCGTGATTGCTGTTTGTTGTTGACACTTTTCCGCTAAATGAAGACTGAATTATTGCGTCATTTCTTTGTCTTGATTACTCATTGTAATCTGAATAGTCTTCCGTATTTCAATTGGGTAAAACTTTCATATCGTACCACTGAAACTGCAGACTTGTTTCAGTCATTTTAAGTACTTTTCGACAGTACACTTTCTTTCACCCGGATTTATTTCTTCCTAAGAAATTACCATCTTTGTCACAATAAACCCACGAAGGGTATTTCAACAACATACGGCACAATTCATCTTGGTAACTACTTTGCATACGCAACTAATAGCCGGCTTGCCCTCGCTATTCACTAATTTGTCAGTGAGGAAATGAGTGGGCTTTTGCTCTTCCCTTCTGCTTGTTCCGTTTTCCAGTTTGGTTTAAGGAGGCGTGTTTTTCCCTGTAGTGCCGACTGCATGGCTTTGTTTGAAGAGACACGTATCAAGGAAATCATGAAATCGCTTTTGCCCAAAGCTGTTCAGGACTGTAGGCGGGGAAAAAGTAATCTTAAACCTGGTTTTTCCTGTTTTTGTTGCGTTTCAGCTGTTAAAGTTTAATAAGTTGTTTATTTATAAAGCTCAAACAAAAAGAAAGAAAGAAACCAGCTAATTATATAAGAGTTGATTTTCGGCACCTACTCGTTGGTAATTCGCTGTACCTCTGAAATTGGTCGTCAACGTAACAGAATTCAATACATTCAATGCACTTTGGACTTGGTTTCGTCAGTTAGAAAGAGAATACAGGCCCGGCCAGAGGGAATAGTGGGATACCAATTCCCCCCCCCCCCCCCCCGCAAGATACCAATATACCTGAAAATCATGATACTTAATACCTAAAATTATTTTGAAACGATACTAAATACCTGAAAATGAATAAGTAAAATCTGAATACCTAAAATACAGGAAAAACTAAGTACTTTATACCCGAATTTTGGCCAAAAAATACCATATACCTGAATTAAAACGGCCTGGGATACCGTACTCGCCAAAACCCCTGGCCGAGCCTGAAAATACGAAAAGAATTGACACAATTCTTGCCCACGCCGATTACTATATTATTTAATCTGAAACCAAGAACGAGACAAGGAAGCAATTGAATGCTTTAGAATCATTCATATAACACGAGGGCTGCATCTTGTGGCAAATATCATATTCAATTTTCACGTTTAAATCAACAGCGGAACTCTTTCTCATGCTTTGGTGCTAAAGCATGGAATTGTCTCCCATCGCAAGTATGTAATTTACCGAAACTGGCGTTCAAGAAATCAATTCGAAAAGCTTTATTCGCAGCTTTAGAAGGCGAGGAGGATTATATTGAGGCACCTAATTTACTACCCAAAATTAATTCATATTTTACATAACTTTTGTAGCAAATCACTGTTAATCTCTTTGCCTGTTTAGTTTGTTTTGGTTACTAAGCTACCTTTTACCAATCAATTGTGTAACTATATTTATCCCCGGATGCTAATGATTGTATTTTATTTATAATTTATTCCTGTCATGGTCCATAGTCTATTATTTGAAGCTTACAAATTGGTTTATTTTCTTCTTTTCTTTTTCTTCCTGCACAACTCGCCTCGACTAGCTAAGCTAAATGCGAGTTGTACATGTTCTTTTAAATTGTTAAATATTAATAAAGTTTATTTGTTGTTATTGTTGTTGTGTTAAAAATCTCGCCGTAGTGTCCGTTGCTTACTTTTCAGTTTTGAACTCCTTGCGGCATGTTCTCAGGTCCGCTAGATTTTGCGTATGTATGGCAAGAACATTTCAAACCACTACCCTCGTGTCACGCAAATGGCGTTTGTTCAACCACTGCGCTCCCACCTCGAGGGCGGGCCCTCGAGGTGGGGGGGGGGGACGTACCCGTCGCACCTACCCTCTCTATGTGCCTGGGCTCCGTCTCAAACTGTCAGTGTTGCTTAAATAAAATACCATAAAATTCTGAATGTAACAAAATATGAATTTGGGCCTAGCGTTTGAGGAACGGGTGGTGTTGCATCGGAATTGGAATGAAAACTGAAAAGTTTGTTTAAGCTAAACCAAGCGCCCAAACGCAGAAGACCTTTCATGGCACGATTTCGGAAGATTATTGGTATTTTCCTCTTTCCTTCTTTGAATTAAATTTCTTGTCTCTGTAAAAAGATCTCCATCCGCTCAGAGATATCATCCTCATTCTTCAGTCAACTGGCACGAACTAGCATCTAATCGTGCGCCATTTCAAGCTGCCGCCCTACTCACTATTACTATCTGCTAAATACATGACTCACGTACGTGATCTATGTATCTGTACAGAAAGAGACAATTAAACAGATTACAGCTATCTGACACTGCTCTTAGAATATGTGGCGTCAGCAAGTGGAACTGACGAAACAGTTTGCTCTGTTATCTGTTTTATGGAAAGAAATGGATATGATAATGCGCATGTAAAAAGGTTCAATTCTAGACTTATATCATAGCACCATATATAAACATGTTCACTTTAGGACAGTCTAAAGGATATTGATCACCAGAAACCAGTTGCGATACTGCCACTTCTCATGAGGACACACTAAACGACCTAAACTGTTTTCAATCTCTAACTAAGGACAGCAGAATTCTACTTGAACACCCAGGGAAACTAATCTAATACTTTTACTGAGGTTATTTTATAAGCCTTGAGTAGTAGTTTTGCTTCCTTTTTCCTAATCGCGGTCCTTTCAGTTAATTGTCAGCTGTGTCTGATATCGATAACCACTGAGACACCTGGGGATGATTTCCGTTAAAAATACCTATGAAAGGTTGTTAATAATATAATATTGCAGGTCGACCAAATTAAAAACATCTAAAGCGGATAGTAACAAATTTGGTTCGAATCATACTGACAAAAACTTGGTGTCAGAAATAGATTTCGTTACTCGCACGTGATTTGTACTCTTGTCTAGTTATCCAATCGGAGCACGATGTCTTGATTGACATCTGATCTCGGAGTTCTATCACTTGGCAAGGTTGTTTTGCACGATGGTCTCTATGGTCAAGGTAAATAAATAGTATGAAATCAGTTGCGATTTTGGAAGATTTTTTTAATTTTCCGCATTGCGCACACGTATGCAAATCAACGGTGCCTCACCTCGTGAAGACCTGGTTATGGAAATAATATTGTTTTCATGCCTGAAAAAGCTCTCAAATACACATAGTTAATTGTTGTCAGTTCAGTCAAACCAGTATCAAACCTTGAAAACAACTCGCACGATTATTAATTTCTGCACGGAAAAGCCGTAGAATTTGGGGGACTGTGGGAGATAATTGATATTTTTTTGCGGTATCGATATTTTTTGCGGATCTCAATAATTTTCATAAATATCGTCGTGGGATATAGCCACACCAACCACAACACTACATTGGCAACATTTCATCTGAGAAAAGGGCGTGCACTGGTTGGGGCATGAGTTAAAAGATTCAACATGCTTTCTCGAAATTCGAGGTCGAGGAGATTTGTGGGCGGTCACTTGTTTAGCTTTCGTAGACCCACAGAGAAATCAAAATGACAAAGTTAGCGCTGGAGAACGTGCGACTAACGAAATGTCCTTGCTGCTGGTGGGGTCTCACTGAAAGCACAAGTTCGTATGAGGACAATTTTTGTCAGCCGACATTTTAATTATAACTGGACGTACCTTGATTGTTTTATTGTTATGCGCCACCGTAGCTACATGCATTCAGTTCACTTACCCAACCCATACACACCTAGGGATGCTATTGTGATCACTTTTGCACTAACAAATTCTGTATTTCTCTGATCACAAGATATACTGAAAATAGTATTATCCTCGAGAAAGCCGTAAACTCCATCAAAAAACCAGAGAAAGGGATCCACGTTTGTTAATTTTGTACATATTTTACAACTCAGCGATGTGTTTCACCCAACAGGCTGTGAATGGAGATAAAAAAGAGTAAATGCACGACTCTCGGAAGTCAAGAAGCTAATTTTTAATTGTAATCAGATCAATAAACAGTTACGCACTAGTGATAGTTCTAATGAGTTACTCTAAACTTGTCCACTTTACCAGGCAAAACTAGAAGACAACAATCAGTTTGACTGTTGGTTTTTACAACAATCTGATGCTTTTCCGTTGGCAACAGGTGGTTGGCCTGGTCCAGAGGACTGATTGATCACAACACCTGGAACCACGTTCCTCGTCTTTGTTTTTAAAGCCGGGTGTGTGGGTTCGTCTTCGACTGACCGTCCTCTATATCCTTTCAGCTTTTACACATGGAGGTGAAGAAGACAAAGCCAGTAGCTTAAATTGACGCGTTTATTTGACACGATTATTTGAATCCAGACAGATTAGTGTTAAGCGCATAGCTAAAACGATCAGCATGATGTTATCAATTAATATCAGTGAGACCTTGGTTTGTAGTCCCGTCTGAGGTTTGAACTCACGACCTCAGGCTTAGCATTGCTTGCACATTAATTAAGTTTCTCCTGGATGGTGAAGGGAAGTAAATGCGATCATACTAGTTTTAGTAGGAACAGGGACCCGTTTCTCGAAAGTCCCGTAAACTTTTCGGGCCCGAAAAGCCATTTCAAAAACTGCGATTCACTTATTCTAAAGAGCTGGTCTTTTACTATGATTTCAAGATACGAAAGGGTAAATTTGCTGCAAAATTTCATGCTTGAAAATGTCATCGTCTTTAAGATACGAAGAAATTATGGCACCCTAAAAGTTTCGGGAGTTTCGAGAAACGCACGCCAGATCTATGATAAATAGAACTGACATTTAGAGATCACGCGTACGGAAACAAACACAGCTATTTGGCAACTGATCAAGACTTGAAATTATATCCCACACCTTTCGAAAAGGAAGTGTGGTAGCTGTCGTAAGTAACCCTACACCAGTCCCATTATGGCTCGTACACTCAATCGAAAAACATGGCTTGGTCCAGTGTTGGATTTCATCTCGGTTCCTTTTCTGGTTTCATGGTCTGAATCAAAATTTAGCAGAGGTACCAAAAAAGATGAATTCGTGTAAATCAATTGTTTTGGCTTTTCGGCTACTAATGATTTTTTTTGCGTTCTTCTCAAAAAAATGTATGTGGTAGCAATAGCTGTCCGCAAGTATAAAAATGTCATGTCAGTGAAAAAAGTACGCAGTGGTGATGAAATCCTGCTCATCCACAGCGAGTTCTACCGAAACTTTCTGACAGACTTGGTAACACCGATTTTTATAGCCCAGAAAAACCTTGGATACAGTATCTAGGGTTAATAAAGCCCTGGTATAAAACGGTTAGCTTTCAGGCCTGTGACTGTAACTCTAGCTAATCCGGCTGGTCCAGTGGATCTGGGCATTTGGAAACGAACAGTTTGGGATCGATGCGCAGATTTTCCTGAATCGAACAAACCCTTTCAAGCTAAGTTTACTTCATGTAATTTCGAGTCAAATTCACTACGTAATTGACGCCGCAGGGCGCGTAAAGGTGGGAGTGTCATCTCCAAGGGACTGGGCACTAATCGCGTAATTCGCCGGAAACGTTGATCTTTTCTCA
Organism: Galaxea fascicularis; assembly: GCA_948470475.1. Classification (NCBI taxonomy): domain Eukaryota; kingdom Metazoa; phylum Cnidaria; class Anthozoa; order Scleractinia; family Euphylliidae; genus Galaxea; species Galaxea fascicularis. The sequence goes on along the minus strand of OX419337.1, from coordinate 457,819 downwards.
CTCGGGAAACTGTAAAAGTTCGCCACAAAAATGTTCCCTAAATGAGTCCTTAGACGAGAAGGATTAACGAGAATAACAATTATGCCTGACAGAATAAGCGTTAGAAGCTTCCTCAACGAAGCAAGGGAGGATGTATCATCTCCAACTACCTCGAATTTCATGTCAACAATGAACGCTTGCCGAAACACTGTTGGAGCATTGGAGGAGGTAAGTTGCCAGAGAGAGACTTTTCGCTTTCGTGTGCCTCGATTTCTATATTTTGGTGAACGAAGTGCTTCTCAGTACCGAAGATTTGTTACTTTGTTGTCACTTTACACTAATAACAAGGATTTTGTTGTTTAAGACTAATGTTGGGAGTAATAATTCGCGGTAATCGATATTCTGTGATTGATAATTGTTGTTATGAACATGTAGGCAAGGTTCCTGTGTTAACAATTGCGATGAAGTTTCTTTGTTTCTTTTGTGCTTAAAGATCGTGTTTTATACAATGTCATTAAACATCTGCAGTGATAATTTGGATAATCGATCGTTTTAATTCCAAGCCAGTGTCGGTATTTTTTTTTGAAGAAAGTCAACTTATACTTGTGACTGTACATTAAGCTTAAAAAAGATTGACCTAAAATGATATCATTAATGTTTTTTCCTTAACAGCTTACTAAATGGATATAGAGGTGCTAGTCTTTTCTTAAGAAATAATAATTATTATGAAGGTAGCTTACATTTTATGGAGGCTAAATAGACTGATATTGAGTAAATGTACTCTATATGTATAAACTAATAAGAAGAATAACTAAATAGTTTTAAGTAACACCTTCAAGTAATTACTGATAATGAGGATTGGTCCATTGAACTATGTTGCTTGCATCTAGGTGTTACGCTTAGCACATGATTGAATTGGGTGTCAAACATGGCATGGTTGGTCATCAAACATTTGAAGTTTAGCAGACCGTAACATGTTCCAGAGGTGATTATTTTCAACTGGAGGAGAGAATTATGTGGCAAAGCTGCTGCCATGAGGGAGGCACAAACTCTGAGAGGAAAAAAAATAACCTCTACTTGCACGAATACTGAACCTCATTTCTGTCCTGTACTGTCGCCTGGGAAACCACTCTTTTCCCAAACCAACCAGAGTTGTTGTTTCATGTTGGCTGGGAAACCACACCTTTTGTAAGCCAATCATGGTTGTTGTTTCATTTGCACAACCAACCAATGAACTACATGTAGGACAAATTCTGTCTCTATTTGATGACATGGAAGCGAATTTCACGGCTCCTGCAACCAGAGGCCTGTCTATCTCCTTCTCTTTTGGTTTTCAGGGATATTTATTTTTTGAATGGACCTCTGGAGCCAGGATAACTGTAATGCTAAGTTTCACACTCAAAATGTTCACCATCAGTGGTTTTGACATACTTGTACTCTTGGTGATTATACCAGTGAAGGTAGCCGAGATGTCTCTTCTGGGATGGAAACTCATCTTTCTTAGACTTTCTTAGATTTTCTTTGACCCAAAACAAGAAAAATGCTCTGCAGTCTTGCCTTTAGGTGTACAGAGTTTTGTGACCATGTTTATAATCAGTTGTTGATGTCCTTCGGGGATATTATACTGAAAGACTCTGATAGTCTTGCTCCTACCAATATTTCATGGTTATACTACATGTAGAAGTGAACCCACTTTTCTAACTGGTGTATTCATATTGACACAGGTCAGGGTCAATTTCTCTTAAGAAGTCTTCAATTTTCCAATCTGTCTGCTATCTTGTGTGCAAAAGTTAGCATTACAGTCTGTTAAACTTCACGTGTTTGACACCCAATAATAAGATCATGTTTTGGCATCATGCGTTCATGCTTAGATGCAAGGTACGGTACATGTACATATTATGGCAATCCTTTGAAAATAATGTTTTAGTCCAGGTAAATGATTTTGAAAAATACAAGATGTCCCAACCTGCCATAGAAGAAGGATCTGGTGTAGCAAACTGTGTTGAGGTCATTGTTGCAATGATAGAGAATGAGAAATGGTGGCGGGTGTAGATTGAAGCAGACTCCTGCTATCTGGGCACCATCTGTCATGAAGTTTTAGTTGAACAAACAAACTAGTGTGAACTTTACAGAAAAGATCTGGAAACAAGATTTGGAAGTGGCAACTCTTGAATAATAACAACATCACACATATTTAACCCTTTAAACCCCAAGAGTGATCAGCATCAAATTTCGCCTTATAATTTCACTGGTGCATAAAACAGAGTGGTCACAAGAATTCAGGAGAGGATCACACGAGATGAATTTGCTTGATATTTTAACGTCTCCCCACTACTTCTATTGGAAATGTGTAGAGGCTACAAATGAGAATTTAAATTTTCATCTTAGCTGGTTTAAAAGGTTGTAATGGTTTATTTGTGTTCTTGGTTGTCCCTTAGTGTTGAGCTTCTTAAAACCAGCTGGACTACTGATTTGTCTCTTGACTACATGTAAAATGTTCAAACTTATGTCTAAGAGAGAGTCATATTTATTCTTGCACTTGTTCCCTCAATAATTATGCAGAGTCTTGATGAAGATTACAGCATCCTGAGCAAGCTGAAGAAATCAAGCAAAAATGTTCATGCAGCAGGACTGAGTATGTATCTACTGCCTTAGGATTGTTTACTTAGTAATATTTAAGCAATAGACTGCATTTTCTATGGGTTTCCTGATGAAATAAACCCACATTGGTCTAAATGACGAGCCGGAGGCAAGTGATTTACAAGCTTTTATATACTTGCTACTACTTGCAATAAATAATAATAATTATTATTTATTGCAAGTAGTAGCAAGTCAAAAATCTTTGTTTTATTTTAGTACTTTAAAATAATAATGACCAATTATTGATAAGAATTTGTGTACAGCTGTACAACAGTATGGCATTCACACTGCTCACAATATGGTACTTACACTACTTAAAATGCAGTAAAATTATATGCAATACTATGCTGAACAGTATACGTTTTCAGTAAGGTATATATGACCCACCACTGTAGTTCAGGAGTCTTATTCTGCAAGAGTGGCATTTAATAAACTATCATCATTATCACAAATCTAACACCTACATGTAAAAGATACCTACTTGTGAGGGCGCTACAACTAAGAAGTATTATACAATCATACATAAAGGATTGTAACTTTATTAGCTTGAAGATTACAAGTGATTTAAACTTCTGGTTGCACAACTTTCAGCTTATTCGACAAATCAGTTATCATTAGCAGAGAGTCTTGAAAAACTTGGTACATCCTCTCTCTCCAAGGAAGCAGAAACTGGAATTGGTAAGTAACTGCAGGGTTTGAAACTAAATTTTGAAAGCACTTGTCATGTGGGTATAAAGGAACCTTCTGAAAGTCTTGCCTCGGCCTGTGATCATGCTCTCACTCTTCATTAAGCCTGATCAGTAGAGAAAGCCATCATGCGATTATTATAAGGCAGAGAGAAGTCTTAGTTTTGGGTCAAATTGGAAACTGGAGAATCTATGCTTTGCAAAATTTACTTATACTGTAGAAGACTAAATTAGCACCTGTCCATTTGGGCAAGCAATCTAAAATAATTATGCACTTGGCCAATGGACTAACTTTATTCTCACATAGGCCAGCAGATGGGTGCTAATTTTTGACCCTGTAACTGGTAGAATGAATCCTCTTCTTGGTGTTACTACATGTAATTCTTTCAAAGTCAGGAACATATTTTTATTTCACTCCTTATACTTGAATTTTTTCCAGGTACTGCATTTTTAAAGTTTTCTGTGACATTTAAGGTAGTATATATTTATTTTTAAATACTCTCCACTGTTATTTAAGATTTTTTTCTCTTTCCATTAGTGTCATGCATTGTCCATAAAGATTGGTTTTAATATTATGGTTTTCATTATTCTTTTGTTTAGGAGCTCTGTTCTGCTATGAAAACATTGGTAAGAAATAAATATTATTGATACTTGTTCTAGAGACATTCAGAATCTGTTTGAAGCGCTCAATGATGTATTTTTATCACAGGTGTTTAAAATTGAGTTATAAATTTTAATAGCAGTTGTTTTATGTTACAGTTCACAAATTACAACAACATGGTGTTGTTTCCCCTGGATTCTCTATTAAAAGGAGATTTAAAAGATGTCAAAGGGGTAAGATTTGTTCCATCTTAATTTAGATTTTATCCTACATGTATAAAACTGGTAGCATTGGTTATAGGGAACAAATAAGAAGTTAATAGAAGAAGTTAATTGTAAAAGTTAGTTGTAATTACTATACTACTGAAGCCCAGTTTAATGGCAAGATACATGTAAGTTGGCACATTTTAAATTTTCATTTGATATCTTTCTTCTGTGTTTTTCTTAATTTACTTGTGCTGTACATGTCTGTACATGTCTAACTGGCTGCCTGGCTCCGCTAGCCCCTATGGTTATTCTAGGCTGTCAGCACTCTAAATTTTTATCTTAATATTTTCATTGTTGAAATTATCTTTTGAGCAAGAAGGAGTACAAATAAAGATTGTTGTTTGTACCTTTATTTTCCAGGACCTGAGGAAACCATTTGACAAAGCTTGGAAGGATTACGAGGCCAAAGTGTAAGCAATTCTTTCATAAAATTTCTTTGAGATGGCACACTCACTGGAACTTTTCTGGACTTCATAACTGTACATGTACTATAATTATTTTTAAAGGGTGTGCTGCAATGTGGCAAGTAGTGTGTAAACATTGGTTTGAAAACATTTTTTTAATTTCCATAAATTGTAAATTAGGAGTTGGTACCAAGACCAATCATTGCCATCTCAAATGCTCAACAGACATGAAAAATCAGGGTGGGGGGTGGGGGAGGTGTGGGTGATAGTGTGGATATTTTCTGGAACCTCACAATTCATGTAGCAAAAGGTAAATTGATAAAACTGCAGTTGATGTGCTTAATTAGTAAAAATATTCAGTGTAACTGGTTCTTTTCTAGGGCAAAGATTGAGAAAGAAAAGAAAAAAATTGCCCAAGAGGCTGGATGTCTCAGGACAGAGGTGACTGGTGGAGAGGTAAACTTTGTATCTTTGTTGTCAACTTGTACTTCGTCTAAGAGAGACTAAAAGATAATTAACAATCTCCATTCATTTGTTATCCTCTTCACATAGTGTTATTACATAATTATTTGTCACTAATTTTCTGGTGTTAGTGTTTGGTTTTTTTGTCAGAGTAGCTGCAGTTCCCATTCATAAAAGCCAGGGGAAATCCCCAGACCCCAGCTCTTAATAATAAGGAGGCAGGATGGCCAAGTGATTTAAGACGCTGCATTTTAATGTGGTGACCTGGGTTCAAATCCTGC
>OX419337.1:342500-447500 GCA_948470475.1 Galaxea fascicularis | reverse complement strand
CACCAGTTCTGATGATAAATACAAGTTTAGTGCAAACTGGCAATATGATTAGTATACTTTTATGTTACATCAAACTGTTTGAGGTGTGCCACCCGCCAGTTCTGATGATAAATACAAAGTTAAGTGCAAACTGGCAAAAATGACTACTATACTTTTATGTTACATTGATCTGTTTGAGGCGTGCCACCTGCCAGTTCTGATGACAAAGTTAAGTGCAAGCTAGCAAAATGTGGGTTTATTTTGTCATTGGGGATTGTTCCAAGAGGTTTTTCACTACTTAATTATCCTGATTTTCTCGTTTCTTACAAACCGACATTTCCAAAATCCCAATTCAACCTGGATATTGCTCTCAACTACTATAATTATTAATAAATTATCTGCAAAACACTGTCAACACTTGAATAAATTTGAATAAGAAGAAGCATTTTAGAATCCAACAGATTAATAAATATTACAAGTTTGTGATAAATATTATTACATGCTTACTACTAAACCACCACAACACAAACCTATATATTAGACTACATAGGCGTAACGTGTATGAATTTAAAGCAACTCTTTCACAGCCATCAGTTACATCAGGTTGACTCTTTTTAAAAAGTGTGAGAAAAAGAGCAATTAATTCTCAAAAGCAATACTGAAATATACATGTATGTGCTATTGATATGTTTGCATATACCTTCCGATGTTGATACCACAACCCACCTTTTCCGCCCCGTGCTCAGTGCTTGCAACATAAGAGCTCCTCTTTAAAAGGATTTTCGCGGTTGCCTGGCATTGCTCGGGAAATCAGTTGCTTCTGGAAGAGGAGAAGAACGCTTCTCTGGATCCGTTCTTGTATCACACGTACGTGTATTTGGTTTTTCATTTCCTTCTCCGCGCCTTCTTACGGTTAGGTTGGCTGCTCTTCGCCGCTCCCGCTTTCTTTTTCTTTACACGAGAGTAAGTGACCCGCACTCGCTTCAAATTCTGCTTTTGCGAATTACATTCACTGGCGGAGTCCGCCATCTCACTGTGCGTCTAAAATATATTCACTCGGCGTCACTGTTTTTCAACTCACGATGTAATTTCACAAGGCGTTTTTATTTATCATGAGTGAATCAATATGTTCTACCCTTCTGGTTCATTTCTAAAACAACGACAACTTCCATGACATTAGAACAGATTATGACGCCTCGCCGGTCTCAGAGGAAAAGAAACCCAGTGGGCGTTAACTTGAGGTATGTCAGGAATGCTAGTGTATTTCACTAGCATTCCTTTGCAGTACTTACAGCACACGTCTTCTGCGTCCCCTCATGTTGTAAAGAGACTTCTACTATTAATCAGAACTATCCAGCCAGATCAGTTTATTTTAAAGAGTATGCATAGCAGTGATGGGCTTTTAGTGGAAACTATTGAAAGAAGCCCAGCAGTATTTCCACTTCAAAATGACTAGTCCAGCTGGCCAGTTCTAACTTCTGGTAAGCACTGTTAGATTTAACCATTGTACTGTAAGGTGCAAGAAAGTGTTCTTTTTATGAAAGAATATGTACGATTAGGCCTCTTGGAATCCTGAGAGCCTAAAGCTGTATAATTTAACAATTTTATGCCTAGAAGTGGATCACACCAAAGAAAGACAACATTTGCCATAAAATATCTGTATCATTCTTAGGTTAATGATATCATCAGTCACATGGCTATTTGTGAATAGGCATTTTAGTTTGCTGTGACAAGGCATCTTTATCAATTTAAAAACAAATGGGATATTTGAGGTTTGATATGTGTGGGGCATTTGAAAATAACAGCATGACTTCTGGCATTTGAAAATTAAGGAGGCAATGCAGATGAGCAAAAATTTGGAAGACTAGTTTGAGCGCTGTGTAGACTCGATGTTGCATTATGCGATATCAAAATTTTGTGGGAAAGTAAGGTTCCATCTGACAATTTTGTGCATGGCTAAAAGAGGGGAATGACATCATCAGTCATGTGATCAATGTGTGCGCAGATATCTGCCAGTACAACTTCTTGCCACTTCAAATGTGATCATGGTTTGTGTGGGCACCACGTGTACTGATGATAATATTCTGTAGGAGTGGGTTACTTGAGGAAGCAATGTAAAAGTTTGTTTTGAAAGGACATGGTTAAAGTCAAGCTGACAGGCTTTTGTTGTGTCTACAGTGTATCAGCAGGCTGCCAATACAGTCAATTCTTATCTTGCAGATGCTCTGTTACTGCAAGCACCCCAATTATATGGACAGCAGCTAAATCCCAAAAATACAGTACAGACATTTGACTGAAATAAATTCTTGCTATTACAGACTTTTACTATTAGGGACAATAACTCTCAGTCCTGAGCATGTCTACAGTAAAGCAAGTTGACTGTTGTTTACTTATTTTTTGGTCCCTCTGCTTTGTTTCATAACATTTTTTACTTTTGTTTTTTTATTTTAGTTGAGAGCTCAGCAGGATGCAGAAAGAAAGGAACTGAATGAATTGCGAAATGAAATAAAAACCCAGCTGCAACTGGATAAGGAAGTGAGTTCATTACAGAACAATTTTTGGTTTTATTTTAACTTTGATATCAGACAAAGTATTGACTGTTTTTGTGGAGGACATCATTCTTAAGGGGGGACTAACTCAACTACAAAATTGGCTAAAGTTGTTGCTATGAAAAGTTCCCAACCCTCATATCTTGGAAACCCTAACTTGCACAGGCAAGCTGTCTGGCTATGTTTTTACAATCAAAAAGGTTTTCAAGATTTTCGAGTCACAACCATATTTGTTAAGTCACGTGACCACAGCAGAAAAAAGCCTAAAACTTGAGTGGCGTACACTTCTGGATATCGGAAAATGGTGCCAATGGTTAACGATAGCCAAGGTGCAAAACTCTACATATTGATTGTTTGAAATTCGTGTTGCTTTAGAGATTTAATTATGACATTATAAGCACGCAAATTCATAAAATTTCGTCATTATCATTGCAGTTATGTACATTAACAACAATTGCTTAGGCAGGCTTGTAAAGAAGGCTCGACTATCTCTGATTGGCAAAAAAAATCGGAACTACACATAATTTTCTCCAAGTTTTAGGGATTTTTCTCTCTAAAGCGTGGTTGGGGCCAGGGACAAGTTGCGCATGCGCAATAACAATTTATAAATTTCACGTGTTCACCAATATAGTGGCAAAAAACACCGAAAAACAGTGTTTTAATTAAAATACAATCCGTAAAAATTCCCTTGGCAACAATGCTAAGTCTATAGTTAAGTTAATCCCCCCTTAAGCTTCTCTGACCATCTTTAGAGTAGATGGTATGGTGTAATTTTCTTTTTATAGACGGCTCAGAGCAAGAGTGTTTACAGCTTGCATGGACAGCAAGGGGATAAACTTCACGGCAACGAAAGAGCTGGCTTCCTGCTGAAGCGCAGTGAGGGGTAAGTTCCACCTCAATCAGTGTATTAAAGTGAGAATTAACCATTTAAACTCCAATATCAGCAGTTATATTCTCCAATAGTGTCCTCCAAACATTTTCTGTGGTGATGATGAGGAGAATTTGATAAACAATCAAGACTTTTGTTACTTGTTGATCACTTCCTTTTTTCTTACAACCTTTATGTTTGATTGAGCAGTGTTACTCTTGGGAGAAATTAAACATTGATAACTCTTAGGGGTTCCTTAGGGGAGGTAGGGTAGAGAGTTTCTACTCATACTCCTCACCCCACTCCGGAAAAGTCTGATGTTCAGTTCATTATTCATGTATCAAACTTCAACCCAAACAACAAAAATATTAAAATACGTTAAATATTTTTAATTTCGAGTATGATAACTACCTTCTCAAGTTTCTGCACTTTTAAGGCTTGAAGTTCAATTTGATTCTGGAAAGTTGTGTTTTTGCATTTTGTTCTTGAATGGTGTTGTTCATGGTACCGCTATCTGTTACAGTTTTTGTAGAAAGTTATAAATGACCTATATATGTGGTATCGCCTTTTTCAGTTTACGGAAAGTGTGGCAGAAGAGATACTGTGTTGCTAAGGATGGTCATTTCACGTTGGCTCACTCGCCGGTAAGGCAGTGGTCAATACGTTAAAAAGATTTAATTCTTTAACTGACGTTTGTGTCTGCTCTGTGGCTACTGATGTGGTTTTAAAAGTTCATGTACTTTATTTTTTCAGACAAGTCGACCAACTCAAACACTCAATCTTCTTGTTTGTCAAGTTAAAGTAAGTCAGAGCTGATTTATTCTCAAGTATTTCTAAGCTTTTCTTTATCATTATGGCTACAAAATCCTCACCCTTTTTTTTCCAGTCATACTGGACAATCGGCCAGAATGCTGGGTGAGGTCTTCTGCTGCAAATGCATATTGGGTCTAAAGTAGAGACAAATTGTACTCACTTGAATTTGTCTCCTCGAAGTTTGGTTATTTGTACCAGGAACGCTCCTCGTGAATTTGACTCTTGTACGCTGTGGTTTCGAAACGCTTGAGTATAAACACATAAAAAACAAAAGACTTCTTAATTTTATCTCTAATTTGAGTGTAAAATAATTTAACTGCATTTCCCTGCAGCCCATAACTGAGACATTGCTCCTCCATGGTTTGTTGTAGAAGTTTTGGGAGATTTCTGTGATTAACAGATTTGTCCTGAGGGAGGGAGATGGTAAAATTAGACCACGTCTCTGCCCAGCGAGCTGGACATAATCACGCCGTTTTTCCTAAAAAAATCTGAAAAATTTGAGCTTAAAATGTTTGAAGTCGATGGGACGGGGTGACACGCCCACGATTAGAAACAGAACCCTCTCTGGGTCCGAGACGACTTTTAGATATGCACAACAACGCGTCTGTAACTGAGTCTTGTGGTGACGGACAATTAAATACATATGCAATAAATTATAATGATTATTCTTAACCTGACAGGAAGAAGATGGAAAGAAACATACTTTCAATATCGTGTCGCGTAAGTTTTCACGGTTTTTTTATTATCTGTGCAGCTTACATGCCAAAGCAGTTATTGCTTCCAAAAAACTGTACATATTGCAATTCAATGGAGTGCAAAGAAAATAAATATTGGCCTTATTTTAATTTTTACCCGCAGACAACAGAACGTATCTTTTTCAAGCTGACGATGAAGCGGACTTAGAGGCGTAAGTTATCAACAAATTATTTCGTCTCTTAGTAGCTATTTTAAAGGAAAAACTGTCTTTTAATCGATTGTGAATTCATGTTCGTTGTAGATGGGTGTCTGTTCTAAACAACAGCCGGACTGAAGCTTTAGAGAAGGCATTTGGTGACAGTGATAAAGCTGAGGTACTGTCATTTAGGCGTGCCCGGGTATTTTTCTTGTGGCGGAGGTTTAGTTGACTTTGTTTGAACCGGCTTGCAGTCTCGTGAAGTTAAAAAAGTCTCTGACTCTGAGAAAACTGTCCGAATTTGCCATTTGTCACCCGTTACATCAGCTCATCTGACATGATTTTCACTCTTAACGGTACACTATGGAGGGCACGATAGATAAAAGGGAGATAAAATGGTTTAGCACGGAGTAACGACTCCTTTTAAGTGGTCGTAAATGAACTCTCCTTGTATGTTTTTAAGGGCGGCGTGTTAAATATTGATAAGGATTGCCGGTCGATTCGCCCACAACAAATTAGCTCATTCAGTTTGAAGAGATTCTCACTTCAATTTTAGCAGCATTACCAGGTGTTTTAACCGGTGAAATGTTCTCAATCGATCGCCTTCAACAAGTAGTGTATTTGATGTTGAATTAGCCGAGAGTGGAGTTATCGTTCCTGTGGGAATGGATTGTGTGAGGCCGTAATAACTTGGACGTGACTCGGTGTTTGTACTTTGATGTTTTTTCCATGTTTGAATTAATGGAAAAATAGGCTCGTTAACTAATACGTTTCCTTGTTTTTCAGTCAGAGGAAAATTCGGCTGTGGTCAGCAACCTTAAGGAGGTAAAGTGTTCTTTGTATATACTGTATTAAATATTACTGGAAACTTTCACTTTTGTGGTACATTTTCACCCATCGATTTTGATTGCAGTTAAGGCAAAATATTGTCAAACAAGTGCGAAGATTACCTGGAAACGACACGTGCGCTGACTGCTCTGCAAAAGGTAGTGAATTTACTCTACGTAAGAAAAATTAATAAAAAATATTGTTTTGTTAACTCCTATCTAGTTTTACTCAGAAACAAACAAACCCATTTAATCCTTTAAGCCCTGACATCAACATGCATATTCTCTTAACTGGTCTTCTCATATTTCTTATGGTACTAGTTAAGAGAATTTGGTTAAACATCAAGGCATGTCATGTTTGATGATCATCTCCTTTATTCTCATAACCTGTGTGTTAGCAGAAATGGTGATTACTATAAGGAGAAAGTAGGCTCTGATCACTGTTAGGGCTTAGAAGGATTTAACATAACATGGTTTTAAACCCCAACTGGCAGGGGGCAGAGCAGTTTCACTAGCGTGACTAACTAGAGAGTTGTTTAGAACAGGGATTGGACTCAGTACCCCCGAGTTGGAAGTCTGGCACTGCAAAAAATCCACCATGCTACCTCATTCCTGAACATTAGAATCCTTAAAATCAGAATACTGAACATCATATGCCAGGAAAGAGCGGTTCAGATTCCTAGAATGCTCACTCCCTTTGCCAAACAATGACCATCATTACCGTGTCACCATACCGCCGGGGCATTTTTTTTGTGAAGGTGGATCCGTTGGTTTATTTTGTTGTTGTTTTTTTTGTTTGTTTTTTGATAGATCCCACGTGGCTGGCCACGAATCTTGGAGTGTTATTGTGTATAGAGTGTTCTGGAATTCATAGAGACATGGGAGTGCACATTTCTAGAATACGGTCCATTGAACTCGACAAACTAGGGACTGTAGAATTACTGGTAAGTTGCTGTTTGTATAATGATTGACAGAGACATTGGATCTCATTTCTCACAGCCCTTACCTCTGCATAGTACAATCCACTGAATTGCAACCCGGGTTCACTGGCTGAAATAGTAGTAAATGCAAGTTAGCATGAATGAGGAGGGTATGGAGTGATGTGGGATTTCCAGAGAGATAGAAATTCTGCTTCTCCGCAGAGAGATCTGCATTTATTAAATCAGTCGAATGAGAATTACCAATCGTCAGTTGTTTCAAATTTTCAAGAGTGAAGACGCTAGGAGAGTGAAGACACTAGGAATCTGGAAATCTCATGGATACCAATTTTTATCCAGGGTTATTAGAGTTTTAGCTTTTACAATGTACGAACGCTGCACTTGTCTATACCGCGCTACATATACAGGTATGCCAAAGGAAGGGCGTAGCTGGGGGGGGGGGTCCGGGGGTGCCCGTAACCCCCCCGTTGTAATCCTTTTTTAAGCAAAACAACCTACAATATTCAGGTGACAATCTGGTGAGAACCCTGTGTTTGACAGGCTACGCCCATGTACCAAAGTCTTCGCCAGATCAGTCTGCAGATTTTGGCAGACGTCGACGAGATCTCGCGCGTGCATATCCAGTTTTAGTCGCGTACACCGCGTGCAATACAACCAGAAGTCCGGAATTTGCGTGTGCATGGTTGTTGGTGTATGCCTCTTAGCCTGACAGCTGCTCCATGCAGTGCTTCTTCTCGCGTATGTAATGAGCGGTTAGAAAAAAGAGACTCGTGCGTACCTTTGGCATTCTCTGCAGACTGGTGACGCCAGATCCTGCGAAAATTAATCACTTGCAGAAACATCATCTCGTGTCGTTTTTCCTTCGTATTTCCAGCAAGCGAAAGCTGTAGGAAATGGTGGATTCAATGAAATAATGGAGGCAACATTAGATTACAACCAGAAACCTACAGCATCAAGTAAAATGTGAGTTGCTGGTTTGGTTTTTTTTAATTTGCTGTTTGCTTTGTTTCCAACTGTTTAATATAATATGTATATTTGTCGTAGTGTCGTTTGCACACGTCGTTTGAGCTCGTCACGCAACACGCTCCCTTCCCCACCTGGAGAGTGTCGCGTGACGAGCCTAAACGACGGCCGCGAAGGAGACTATATTTATCGTGGATGTCAATGGTTTCTTCTAGGGACGAAAGAAAAGAGTTTATACGAGCAAAATATATTCAACATAAATACGCGATAAAATCGGGGGATAATACGGAGAAAATTCTCCAGGTATGTTTTTGTCGATACCTTGTAGTGTAAAGCTGAAACATTTTGTTGTATTGCGACTACATGTATGTTTTTAAGAAATAGGAATCATTTTTCCGTAGGTAGCAGCAATTTTGATTTTTCGTGTTTTAAATTTAGCAGTGTGATTGCCCGCTGTTAGTTAACGAATGTCGAAAACGTCACCGTTTCCTCTGAAGATTGCAACTCTAGTGAACTTTCGTGAGGCTTTCTTTTCATTCACTCCAAAAACCGCAATCACATGATCTTTTCTTTAAATGTACCTGTGAGGTCTTCTTTATACATCGTAGTTTACTAATTGCCGAGTTGAATGATAGTGAAGTTGTTTTAAGTACTGTAGTTTACACCTCACGGTGTACAATTAGAGGTCATCAAGGACCAGGGGCCGGGGATTTTCTCCGAACATTTTGAGTTATATCCCAGGCTGCTTTGTTAACTGATGGGATCCCCGGTTGCTATTTCAGTATCCAAGATCTCATTATTACTGAATTCTCCTTTCTAGCTGCAATACAGTTCCTTAAACATAGTTATGAGAATTTGGGGTTATATCAAGATAACACCCTCTGGCTGATGAGTTTGTCTGACTATTCTCATCACCTGTTTGGTGGCCAATGTATTGATATCATAAGAAGAATTTACATGCTGATCAGATCTGGGAGTTAAAGGGTTAAAAATTTAGTGACAGAGCGGACAGCCCTGTGAAATACAGTCTTAGGGGCTCATCAACTCTTAACTCCAACAACTCTTCTCGAAATAGGAACTGCACCAGGCTGTCAAGTCTAAGGACATTTTAGCTGTTTTACAAGCTTTTGCAGAAGGAGTTGAACTGTCAACACCTCTCCCTGGCCATGTAAGTGGAAAACGGGAACAGCAGGACGATGTCTGTATTGTTACAATCAGTGAAATTTAAAATAGATCTGCAATGCGTACATGTGTGGCTTGCTAGACCACGTGACAGGCGCTCGACTCTCGTGGACAAATAAATAAATCCGATCGTGCTATAATGTGGCTACACGCTTCGTGTAAGCCACACAAAAATGGTGCTACGAACTTTTTTTTAAACTTTCGTTTTGTGGCGCTTGATTGACTTGGGCAGGGTTCTTTTACGCCGCGTTTACATATCTTGGGCTGCATTTGTTTAAAAGCGCTTGGCACCTTTGTCATGATTGGGCAATATAATAAATAAATAAATAAATAAATAACACCTTTATTTACCCTCGGCAGTTTATTTAGCACAAAGGCTAGTGGGGCCGAGCAAACACAAGAAAAAAATAATTCAAATAAACGTAACATGATGAGAATCCCAACTGGCGGGAGGCAGACGAGTTGGCTATTTACAAGGATGACCGAGGAGTTGAACCAGGCACTTACCCAGAACAACACCAGCTAGTGGTCAGAGCGGGATTTGAACCCGGGTCACTGCATTGAAATCCAGCGCCCTTAACCACTCGGCCATCCATCCAAATTTCTTGACTTTTGCGCTTGATTGGCCAACTGTGCGTACTTTGGCTTAGTTGTAACATACTCTGGTGAATTGAATCTCAACTTTTCCGTTCTTTTCCAGCCGAAGAATGCCACCGCACTTCACATAGCTATTGAACAAGAGGATTTGACGTCGCTACACATTGTCGACTTCCTTGCGCAGAATTGGTAAGTTAAGAAGTGTTGAGGTTTCCAATTTTGAAAATTACTAAAAGTTGAAGATTACTTTCTGCGAAACTTACTTTCAGCCTGAGGAGGAGTTGAAAGTACTGGTGTCAAATAAAATTTTTGTTTGACTATAGTCGTCTGTTTATTTATTTATTTTTTTTTGCCGAAGGCAGCAAAGCCGAGGACTTCACGGGATGCCAGTGTGTTTTCTTGCCGTGTGATATATCGTATTCCGTATATTCCCAGTGTCGGAGATACAGGGTCTAAAATCTGATACCAACCTGTCTGGGAATTCGTGTCATCGGATCGAAACTTTCATTCGCGTTTCAAAAATCGTTATTGGTATCCTGTAAATGTTCCCTCTCTCATTCTAAGAGCAAGGTACGCGAGATATTAAAGAATTTAATACTTCGTTTTCAACTGACGTTCTATACTTTGACAGTATTTAAACGGATCATCACTTTGGTGTTTTACTTGAACTCAACACACATATGACACTATGGATTCCCTATACCGTGTGACTTATTTTCCTTATTCTCTCCAGCAACGATGTAAACGTGCCTGATCAAGATGGTAACACACCGCTTCACGTGGCGTCCTCTTTGTGTAAAACAGAGTGCATGAGAGTGCTGATAAGAGCTGGTGGTACAGACAGTCTCAGGATTGGTACGAACATTCAACAACACATTCTTTCTTAATTCTTCTTTCCTCTTAAAGGGGCATGGTCACGGATTTAACCATTTCTTTGAACACTTAAAATCTGGTTTTGTGTGATAACAAACCTTTAAATAATGGTCCATTTTTAATAGGGTTAAATGCAATTTAACTTAGTTAACGACTAGGAGCATGTTGCTCTGTTTGTTGTAGCGTGGCGTTAGCGTTAGTGCGTTATTAGTGTTTTGGAGGCGTTGCCTGCTGCGTTATTTAGCGTGTGCATGTGTTATTTGCATGTTGGGCCTCTCTGTGGCGTCTTCTGGCAGTTCGAGCGGTCAGCGGTTCGTTTTGCACATTATGCATGCGCCTGCGCATGTCCTCGTGGTTTTGTTTACCTCAGCATTCGGTGTGTTGGCGCTGGTGGGCTTTCGAGTATTTCCCCTTCCTCCTCTCCCTATTGGGGATTGTTTTTCCATTGGACTTATGGTTCAGTGTGACGGGTGCTTGTTTTGGGGTCTGGGGTGTCGGGCGGGGCTCGTGGCTGGGTTGCGGGTAGGGCAGGCTTATGGGGTGTTCCACCGACCGGGGGTTGGGTCGTTGGTACCAGTCCCCAGATCCTTGAGCACTCAACCTCCATTTGCGACACAGGCGTTAATTAACAGTTGGTATATTTATGTGCTGAAACAAGGGTTTTTTGCAACGAATGGCTTGAATAGAAATGGATTACAACTTTTGGCTAAATGTTTCAAATTAACGGCGCTGGTTTGTATTTTCTTTGCCAGTTAAGGCCAATTCTTTGTTAACACGTTTAAAGATGATGTTATACATAGGTTAAATTCCTTAGAGCTAATTTTAGGATAGTGTGGACAAAAAATTTCCGAAATCTTGATAATGCCTTTTAAGCCCGATTCAAACGAGTTTGAAAGCTGCCGATAGTTTAATCTATTTCAAGGTGCACGACACTTTGAATCCTAAGAGTGATCAACATCAAAACATATCAACAGAGTGGTCAGGACAGGATCACACAAGATGAATTTGCTTGATATTTTCACAATTTCTCCCTACTATTTCTATGGGAAATATGTAGGGGCAACAAATGAGAATTTAAATTTTGATCTTAAGGTTTAAAAGCTAACTTTCACCACCCATAGGCCAAAGGAGCGCAAGAGTATGCTAGACTCAGCTGGATTTGTGGCATATTTCAGGTTCCTTGTTTTACGAAAATTTGTCGAACCAACTACACAGCTACAGCAACTGGTGACTGCAGAGCTCTTAAGCTCGCAAGCTATTCAAGCCCTCTCCAAACGTGAGAAAATCTCGTCGATTATCAAGTTAAACTGGAGCGGGTTCAAATTCTGTAAGAGAGCACGAGAGTGTGCGAGATTTGCCGAGTGTGCATGAGAGTTTCAGGCCAGGTGGAAGCGAACGTGAATTGACTGCAACTCTCACTCTCCTTTCCACTTGGCTCGAATCAGTGCTAATCTCACTTTGCCCATTACCACGGGTGGCGTGATTTCCTGCGGTTTCTCCGAGGTCAAAACCCGTTATGGTAATCTGTTTCGTTTTTCATTTATTTTAGAAAACAGTGATGGAAAAACACCCATTGCAGTTTCTAAAGGATTAGAAGACACTGAATCTACTGAGCTGGTAAGTTGCTTTGTGTTTGGTGTTCAAACTGTGAGAACTATACCGTCTCCTAGGTTGTCGGACAAGTTAGGACGCATGGCTTGGATGGCGCTGATTCTATGTTGAGTTGGGCTTTTTTTCTTTTCAGCTGAAACAATGCGCTGGTGATAAACTGGGACTTTGTGAGAACGTCAAGATAGACTGGGGACTCAACGAGGTAAGGGTCTTTTGTGAAACGTGAGAAGCACGGCAGCTAGTCTACCAGAACATATACAGGGATCATCTAAGCAAACTGCGGTAAAACTCTACCCATGAGCTTTTTTTCAGTGTGCTTACGGCAAGACTGAACTGCGTCTAACGTTGTCTGTAGTTACGAAATAATTTAACGTTAAAGACTTTTGTGTTCTTTGCTTTGTTGCTGGTTATCATGCTTTGCGACTAGTGTGCTTTTAACTTCTTCAATGGGGCTCTTCAATCAGTACTTTCTTGTGTTTTTATTTGATGTGCTCTTTAAGATACGGCAAGAATGAAGTTGCCTGAGAAAGGCCACCGAGATTAAAGTTGTTTTAGTAATTATTTCCTTTGTTACCATTTGTGAGATAAAAATATGAATATTTTGTTCCCCAGGCAGATGGAATCTACGATAATCCTTTGGATCTTCTGGACATTAAACCTGAATTTAGCGACGATGAGACGTTAAGCGACTCCAAACTTGAGCCAAAGGTAAAGACAAAGATGACGAACAAGTACGTTTGAAAATGTTTCGATTGTGACGTATCATTTTGTCCTAATAAGCGCTTGTCTTCTCAGCCTCGTTCCAGTCCGCCGACACCACCTCGCCATCGACGCCATTTACCAACTCGGCCTGTCAGTCAAATGATATTACCTGGAGGGGGGTACGCGAAAGGACTCCAGGGGCTCTCTGGAATGAGTCCCTTAGTATCGGGTCTAACACTTGTGGGCAACGATTCACCATTAGTTGACAAGCTTCCCGGGGGCTCACCTATTGTGAGGCGCAGGGCACCCGTCCCTCCCCCAGGTGAAACAGTGGCTGTTAACGTACGCGCCAGCATGTTCGTTCCTTCGACAGTCTCAGACAGCGTGTTCAGTTCTATGACAAGTACGTTTGGCCACGGACCTAAAGGCAAAGGGTAGGTTGGTTGTTTTCTTTTGTAGAACCTCTCTTCTCCTGTGACCAGGGGCCCGTTTCTCGAAAGTCCCGAAAACCTTTCGGGCCCGAAAAGCCATTTCTGAAACTGTGATTCGCTTATTCTAAAATGCTAGGCTTTTACTATGACTTGAAGATACGAAAGGGAAATTCGTTGCAAAATTTCATGCCTGTAAACATCTCCGTTTTTAAGATACGAAGGACATTGTGGCACCCGAACTGCGCCCGAAAAGTTTCGGGAGTTTCGAGAAACGCGCGCGAGGGGCCAGATTCGCGAAGCCCTCCTAAGTTAAAATGTATCCTATAATTTAGATCGAGTAGAAACATCATTTAGGCAAAGTTAAATGCGAGCAAATGCAGCCAGCGGTTTTCCTCATTTGCGGTACGTGACCTTTGGGGTGGCCTTCAGGGATTTTGCAGGGTTGCAAGGTTTTTTGGTTACACGTGCGGTGTTAGCTGATCTTTGCGGGTCAAATCTACATGTTTTGCGAATCATTGCGGATTCTTGCTCCCTCTCCTCTCTCCCTCTTTTGCCTCGGTGGCTACTGAATTTCAGTGTGACTGTGCCGGTTAAGCCGCTGTTACACGTTGAAACTCTGCGGCTATGGCGTCTGGCACCCCGCTAACCTTTTAGGCACCAGTTCCCAACCCAAGCTCATCTATTTGTGATGAGTTTAATAGCATACCAAAACAATGGGCTATTGGAAAGAAAAAACAACAACAACAACGACAAAAAAAAAAAACAAAAAACATGCGTACTTAGGAGACATCTCATCTGAAGAGGGCTTCGTGAATCTGTTTCCAGAATCCTTAACTGTATCCTATCAGATAAAATCGTTTGTGCAGTTCTTTCCTCTGTTGTTGTTTATCACGTTGTAGAAGATAGTTCAAACGTTCGAGTCCGTTAATGAATGTAGTTTTAGGTTTTGTTTACCGTGACGGAATTCCTAAAGTTTGTCCATTCCATTAACATTGACAGAGCATTGCCTTTCTGTGACTCCGTTTGTTATTCTACACGCTGCGGCTGTGAGTTTTAGTTTTCTGGTGTTACGATTAAGTTAACATTTCTGGAGCAACGTTGCAGTGATCGTTTTGAGGATCTGAAAGGTTGAAATATTTTATTTGCTTCCTTTTCAGGGCTGATGAAGCGGGCGATCAATCGGACTCCCCTCCCCCTATCCCACCGGTCCGCTGCTCCTCTGTCAGTCGGGATAGGGACAAACGGTTCGGTATTGACGTACCCCCTCCCCCTTTACCCGCAAAACCAAAGTTTGATGATCCTCCAGGCAGACCACCCCCTCCGGAAATCAAAACGCGACCTCCCTCGGAGGCAGTCAATCGGCGAACCCCACCAGTTCCGCCGGCCCCCAAACGATCAGGCTCCGATTTGAAACCAGCTGCACCCCCTCTTCCTCCCACGCATCGCAGATCTAAATCCGAAGGAAGATCCCCCTTTGGTGAAGATATCCCGGCGGGCCCAGGATCGGAATCGAGGCTTCCCTTGGAGAAAAAGCTTTCAGATCCAGCGGACGCAGAGGAGACTGACAAGGGCGTAAATCGCCCTCTACCTCCACCCAGGCCTCTGAAGCACGGCTCGGTGAGAGTGACGTCGTCGCCGTCATTGGTAGCCAATGGGGAGCTTGCACCAAGGTCAGCGGGGTAAACATAACTGTTTTGTACTTCATGTTGACTTAACGAGTTGTGTAAATTAAGTGAAATGTTTTTTTTTTTTACTTTAGGGCTGCCACGTTACCGCGACCTCCTCCACGAGTAGGATCAGAGCTGACTTCCGGCAGACCTCCTACGCTTGGTCAGTATTGAAATTATCTTGTCTTGTGATTCCATCAGACATATCGACTCTCCCACCAATCAGGCCTCGGGGACAACAGGCGGTAACCAATAGCAAGCGCTGAAGGGCATGCAACCCGCGTTTGGAGCGGGAAAATTTTAAACCAATGAGAACGGTTGCTAAGAGAGGCTTTATTCCTTGTTAAAAGGTGGCAAGTGCGAAAAAATTCGCTAACAATGCCATATTCCGCAAAACCTACTTCTGTTCAGTACAGGAAAAGTTGTAAGTTCGCACTATTCACGGTTGGGTTTGATTTGTTTAACTTATTTTGAACGGATTATTCAGCACGCCGAATGGTATCTTGCTCACAGTGGTTCGATAGATAGCCGCGCAGGCTACAAGCTGCTTTTTAAGAAAAAACGATTAGCCTGTTTGTCCTTTGTCCTTTGTAACACGTCTCTGTTAATTTGTGTCTCCAGCGAACGCGGACAAGAAAAGTAACGACCCAACTAAAGAACCTTTGGAAGAAAAAGAACATTTTGTTCCAGAGAGTCCAATACCGAGCCTTCCTCCAAGATCACGTGGAACAGGGGTGAGAAGGATCGTGTGGTGCTAACGAGCACGTGACAATTTACAATTATGAGGGACGTTTTCTTAGAATGCCTTTGCTGTCGTGAAATTGAGAAATGCATGGAATCACTCGAAAGCGCACCTGTTTTTCCCGAAGTGGAAGTACCGCCGCAATTTGTCTACAATTTGTCACACTGCACACTGGTTTTAGCGCGGTCTGTTTAAATAAGTGGCCACGTCGATCAGTTGCTGGAAAAATATATTTCGAGCAGTTGATCGAAGTATGTTATGTAATATTGTTTTGCACCTGCTGGGAACAGTTTAGGCTTTGAGCTATCAAAATTATAAGAAATTTAGCATGAAAATATCCTTACTCAGTATTTTTGTGGCAGTGAGAAGCTGATTTGTTTCATGTTGTCAAAGAATCAGCTTTGCTTACAAGTTTTAAATTATAGTCACGTAACCATTCTCGCGTAGGTACAAAACAAACGCCGACAAAATCCGGCGTCTTTGCTTTTCTTTCCTAATCTTCTTTTTCCTCTTTTCTCTGCGCAGTCTCCGTCTGGTCTTCCACGCCGAGTGCAAGCGTTGTACGACTGTGACGCCGATAATGAGGACGAGCTCACCTTCAACGAAGGAGACGTTATTTTAGTCAAGGGGGAGGGGGAGGATGCGGAGTGGTGGGTAAGTATCTGTGAGGTGAGGGAGGGGTGAGTAAAGATGTGTCTGTAAGCTGGCAATGCACCATTTTGCTGATGAACCGTTACAAGTGAATTGCGGGAAGATGCATTCCTTTATGGGGCAAACGGCTATTTCAAGACATAATTTGAATTTACAATTTTGACGCTTTACCCCCACCAAGGACTGGGTCTACCCATAATTCACTTGGAATTGAGCATTAGCAAAATGGTGTATTGGAATAGTTTAGACGTATAGTTTGGTGTGTAACCTGAGGAGCGCAGAGGACTTGCAGGGATGTGGGAGAAGGTGAGTTTCTTTGCAAGAAGAACGGATTTGTTGAGCATCCCAGCGACAAAGAAATGGTTGGTAACTGAGGAAATCGTGCACTGATATCTGTTAATAGAGGGGTGGGCTTGGTAGTATATGTTGATATGTGTTGTTCAAACTGGTGCGGAGTTGGTATGCTGAGGTTCAAGGGCGAGTGGCGCGGCTGGTATATTTTTAGGGTGAAAGGGGCTGGTGAGCATTATGAAGATAAACAAAATGGTAGGTCTGTCAGCTTGGTTGATTAACTCTGGACTCAGGGATGGTGGATGAGTATCGTTATGTTGAATGTGGGATAAGTGGGTGAAAAGCTGTTGGCTGGATTAGGGAGGGGTAAGGATCATTGAGTTGAAAAAGAGAGAGGGGTAGGTTAGTATCAATCGGCTGAAGGAGGAGTGGTTCAGGTTGGGTGAATGGCTCAAAAATAAGCCATAAACCGTGTTGTAGCCACACTGTTGTGATTGCACCTTTTTCTTGTTTGTTTGCCAGTTTGGTGAGATTGAGGGACAACCTGAGAAGAACGGAGTTTTTCCAATCAGTTTTGTCAGAGTTCTTTCCCAATAACCTCTGCTAAACACAAGCAACTAGCTGGAATACATTCCAGTAACATTCTTTCTCTTTTTGTCGACACGTGCTCATACACTTACGATTATAGTCACGCAATCTCATGATGCAAGCACACAGATCTGTCACGCATTCCTTCCCTAGCAAGCCAAAGATTCTCTGCGTTTGCTGCAGTATTTTTGGAATCTATTCTTAGAGAATCTGTAGTTATACCACTTTTACAATGCTTGATCAGTGTCTTCTGCGCAATAATTTAAAATGTAACTCGAATTTTATGAGATTTTATCTAGCAATGGTTTTTATTATTTGTATTAAGAAAAGGCAGCAGTGGTTCACTTATTTTTAATTGAGACAGATTTCATCCATGGTAATGAACCATTTGTTTGATCTATTGATGAAAAAGACGAAAAACCTTTTTAATTTATTCGCAAAATATGTATTTTTAGTGACGATATACCGTGTCGTTTGATTCCCATATCAACTTAGCTAGTTTTCTCGAGGTTTATGTTAGCGGTAAATAATTCTATTTTCTGCTAATGAAGCAGCGTTAAAACGCATGAAATAAACTTTTGTGGCTTTTCCACACCCAAGGGTATTTTTAATTAGGTGTAGTTCTTTTGCATTTGTAGAAGTAATATTTTCTTTACAATGTGGAAAGCTCGTTAAGTCAACAGGACACTAACATGCCAAGTTTACAGAAGAAATATCAAAAAAACAATGGTTGTTTTTCTTGAATTTTGAAACATAGACGTTGAAAATTTTCCCTGAAAAATGCAAGTTAATAATACGAACATGGCTCGTGTTTCTCTCCGTCTGATAAGTCTTGAGGGTTATTGGTTTGTGTGGTAATGTATCGTAAAATTCACCGACACTTCAAAATGAATCGCTGGGATTTCTTGTATCAGTTGTTAAGAGTGAATAGAACTTTGGTGTTGTGTTAACTGCGTCCGAGCATTGTTAATATATGTAGATGGTTAGGAAACCCGACAAGTTTCTTTGTTTCATATTTTTGATCGCTTGTTTTTGGCTATGACCCTGCAAAAAAAACACTTTTTGGCAGGATAACCAATCAAAAGTTTCGACTAATTTTTTCGCAACTAACTTGCGAACCAAAAACAAAAAGATTATGCATGGTCACGGTCGTATCTTTTGCGACTGCATTGTTCTTGCTTTTGAAATTCCCAGGGTTTCATAACCAGTCCCTAAATTAACTATGGTTCGAGCGAAGAGGTTCCGTCATGACGCAACGAATCACACATCTTGCCGAGGCTTGTTATTGGTTATTGTCGCTGTAAATGTTCAACCAATCAGATTACTAGGTTGTCGTGACGCGTTATATAGAGTGTGCACAGTTGACTCGCAGTGTCCAGTTTTCAACATAGCTCTTGGTCTGTCACTGCAAGCTTATAGGAATATAACCTGTTTGTAGTTGTGATAGTTTTAGAATTATTTTACGTTACATAGATATTTTAATCGTAAATTTGTTATATCTGTAACATACATTACTCAAGAAAAAGATTTTTGATCGTACAACGGTACCAAATTTGTAGAAAGGTGTGTTTTTTCCAAATTAAAATCAATTTTTCGACTATATCTCCACTCTCTTATTCCGCTGTGTTGTTATAGTGTTTACCCCTTGCGTATTCCAAGCCATGTGGTTTCGTTTATTTCAATTGTGAAGCCTGGCGCCCGTTTCTCGAAACTCCCGAAAACTTTTCGGGCCCGAAAAGCTGTTTCTAAAACTGCGATCCGCTTATTCTAGAAAGCTGGTCTTTTAATATGATTTCAAGACACGAAAGGGCAAATTTGTTGCAAAATTTCATGCCTGAAAACATCTTCGTTTTTAAGATACGAAGGAAATCATGGCACCCGAAATACGCCCGAAAAGTTTCGGGACATTCGAGAAACGGCCCTGGAGAGATGAGTAAAATGCGGTTCGCAGCTGCAGTGTTGAGGTTTTACAGAGAATACTGCCAACAAGCTATTGGTGTCTTTGTTAGGCAATTTGCCTCCAGCGGTGATTTTTCCTGTGTTTTACATCGGTGCATCAGAAGAATCAGAGGGTGTAGTATTGTTACTACCCGATAATAAACGTTGAAAAACATACGTTTTGCAGTACAGGTCTGATTAGCTTTTGTACGGTTACATAAAGAGGCAAAATTCCTCATTCGAGGAAAGGACCACAAAACAAATTTACTTCTAAAATACTTTATTTAGAACGAATGTGCAGTGAAATCGCATGTTAAAGATTTCTGGCGGGAATTGTTTCGACATTTGTGTGAATACATTAGAAATCTAACGACTATAATACAGTAAAATCTCTCTAATCGTTTGAAAATATTGGCATTGTTGGAATTACTATCTTGTTCTCTTTTGTGAACAGTTCATGCTATGTGTCACGAATGCTTGTGATTCTGTGAATCCTCCTTCGGCGTCTTCGCCGACACATCCATAATGCATTGGCCAGCAGCAATAAAATTAGGACGGTAAGCCACTGAAAAAAAGAAGGAAAAATGAAAATGACGAACGAATAACTTAAGGAAATCTTTCAGGACCTGGCCATTTCGTTCATATCATATCAATTTTTCTTGGAATTCTGTCCAAGGGGGAAAGGTGCAATGAGGTTATCCCTTTGTGAAGGACCAATCAATCAATCAATCAATCAATCAATCAATCAATCAATCAATCAATCAATCTTTATTTAACCACGAACGGTCCATTTCACCAAAAAGTGCTCTCCCATGGAGCTGTGCATTACAAATACAATTACTAGTAATTTAAAAAATAGTTAAAAGTAGTTAAAAGTCTGATTTACCTAGTACTCAAGTTTAGACTAAGTTAAAATATCTTACAGTAAATCCTAAAACTAAGATAAAATATCTTACAATAAATCCTAAAAATAACTTACTTAATTAATGCATAAAAATTGTTTAAACTGGTGGCCTGCTCAGCCTCGCTGGGTAAACTAATCAATCAATCAATCAATCAATCAATCAATCAATCATTTATATCACTATCGCTCACCTCGAATCTCAAGAACTAGCTTGAAGTGAGCATTAAAGCTCTTTGGCAAAGACAATAAAGCCGCAACGGACGTCAGACGTCACAGAAGAGCGCGGACCAATAAAAAAGTGCGATTCTTGTTCGGCTTTGCCGCATCACCCCGAAAAGACCCTGGGATTTGGGGCTGGGCTTGCCGATGTGTTTCGCGTTGTCACTCGTTCCGCTCACCCAATTCACAAAATTCTCATGACCTGGCTCAAAATCGAGCCGAAAGGCTTTGTCTTGTCCTTGGTAACTCAAATTTTCTTTTCAATGCTAGGAACGGGAACTTTCAATGGCAGTACAACTCAGTCGAACCAGACCCCACCCCGGCAACACCGTAATAACCTCGCTGTTTGCCACCAAACGGTTGCCATCACCCGACTTAATTCGCTGCCTGCGCAGTTGATCAAGGGTACCACAGTAAACCCAATGGTCGATGCACTTTGCAGCCAACCAGCAGCAAAGTGATAGTATCCCCGAACTGTTTGCTTACCTCCACAAGGCAGGTCATGAGCGATTCTCGCCCAAGCTTGTACCACTTGGTTTTTTTGTCTCGTACTGTGTCGATTACAAACGACACCATTAAAGTGACAGCAATAAGAGGATCAACAAAGCTGAAAAATGAAAAGTTTGACAAATGATATTGATTATCTTGTAACTGTTAACAAATCGAACTAATTACGTCGGCCCTTCACAAGTCCCGAAATTTAAATTTGCATAATAACATACTTTACAACGAAATCCCAGATTCTCGGCAGTTTCCAGTCTTCTAGTCCAAACTGAAACAAAGAAAATAACGACTAACGTACATTCAGCTGTCCTGGACCAATAAATGTATCCCTTTCTTTACCACATTTAAAACATGACTAGTGTAAAGCGGTTTTATTTGACTCTTGAGTCTAATCAAACTTGGGGTGGTACCGGCGCCCCCTTGGGAAGAATTCCTTACAAGAATGAAGAGAACGTGTTTTATTATGAGTATCACTTACTTGGTTTACAATATCATCGCGAAATTTTGAAGCTCCATAACGGATTGGAATAGTTATTACCACCACTCCAGCTAACACCTGACCAAACGCCCAGACAAAGTCCTGAAAGTGCAAGGGAACGCTACTGAAACATAGCGATGAAAATGTAAAGCTTGTGGGATGTGGCTTCGAGTGACAAGAATACCACACAAATTAATGTGTTTAGGTAAGCTGAAAGCCACTCATTGGGCACTATGCCCGCTACCACGCGGCCATAGTGCCCAATGAGTGGTTTTCAGCTTACCTAAACACATTAATTTGTGTGGTATTCTTGCTACTGAAACATAGTACCATACGACACCTCAAAAGTCTGAACGTAGAGCTACAAATGTAGCTGTACTAGACACGGACCATCTCGCTTCTCTTTCAAAGAAAATAAGTTGTTTTCGATCGTAATAAAAGTTCCTTCGGAAGCACTCACCTGATTGACTAAGATGTCTCGGTTCAGTGCTGACGGGATACCAAGACCAAATATCCCAACAAACACTATAGGGAGGCCAAACTTCCGAGGAACTGTAGAACCAAACATAACAAACATTTAGTAGGCGCAAAAGGAGAGAAGAGAATTGCTTTCAAACCACTGCAGACGAGGGAACACCCTCGAAACGTCTACTTTTCTGCGATGTTTCAGTGCATATTTTAAAAAACAAAAATTCTTTAGTCTATGCCTTTTATTAAGCTACACCGTTTATTTTAGAATTTCACACGCAAAAACCAGTGACATTAGAGCGCGGAGCGCCAGAGGGGAGGGGTGGGAAGGGAGAAAGAAAGCTTCTGAGTTCCTCTTGCCTAACGCGCTCTCCCAACCCCCCCTCCCCTTCCCCTTAGTAGCACCTGCAGCGCCTTATCCAAACAGGACAATGAGAACCTACCCCGCATTTCGTCCAGAGTGTGCACCGGTAATTCGAGCAAAGCCACAAGTGAGCTTACACCAGCTAGAGATAAACACAGGAAAAATAAACTCGACAGCACACGGCCAGCAACTCCAAGCTCCTCATAGAGCACAGGCATCCTAAAATAAAACAAAAATAAATTACATGTGAAGTTTATATGTCGCTCATGGTTTCTACTATAAATGGTGGTCCCTCTTCTATGATGGAAATTCATTTCTTCCTTATCAGCAAGATCTCTAAACTACAAGAAAGTAGCAACTTGTCTCGCTATGATTTTGGCCGTTGCAAGGTGTTACTCAGGGTGTAACGTTGCGAGGCAAGTTACATGAAGTTCGAGCATTGTACAACACCGCCTTTAGCTCTGTGATTTGTCGCCACACTCGCGCAACTTTCTAGACCAATGAGAAGCCGACTTGCTCGCACGCATTTTCCCGCGCTTGGCCCTGCCTACATGTAACTGCTTCGAATTGTGATTGGTGCATTGCGCTGTTTGTGCCCGTTGTGATAGGTCAGAATAGCTGCGTTGGTTTTGGTTGCGAACCCTTTGGTTGGACATTACTTGACTGAGAACCAAGACTGCAACCATGGTAACAACATACCACACGAAAGTTAGTCCTGTATTAGCATATCCATCCTCTTTGAGTAACGTAGCGATGTCAGTCTGGTTGGCCCCGTCTTTCATTTTTGTAGAGAAGACTGTGCAGTACAACATTATTGCACACAGCAAGCTGTGAAAAAGAAGCAACAACCCGATTTACTTGTAGCTGGAGAAAACAAAACATAACATAGGACAGGGTGATCCTCCCAGTGAATGCCAGATAATAGAGAGATTAAGCATAACGTTTACGGTCATAGGCAAACGGCCGGGAAACGGCTGGCTCTTACTCATCATAAAAGCGTGAAAATTCTCTCATTTTAACTTGCCTCGTTCCTTTCCTCTCTAATGACGAACAGGGATGTATGTTGGGAGTTTTGGCAACTTAGCTGAAGTTTATAAATATTAAACAGAGCTTAAAATAAATTCGATGGATCTGCGTGAAGAAGCACATAAAGTAAATTTAATGATTGTGTTTACCTTATTAAGTTATTAACAGCTGGAAGAATAGTTCCTAATTTCACCACACCATTTCTCCGTGTCATGTATGTTGCGTATGTCAAAAATAATCCTGAACCAGCTCCTACCAAAAAATACAGGCAGCATAAAATGGGTCTTTTGAAAGCGAACAGCGGAAGAGACAAAATGCTGCAGGGAGACCATAACATCAAAATCACTGAACCTACTTTGAGAAGTAATACCGTACATAGGCGTAACCAGGATTTTTCAAAGTGGGTAAGGGGGGAGGGCCGTCACACTGTGTCAAACTGCGGGTGCTCACCAGATTGTCACGTGAATATTGTAGGTTGTTTGCTTATTTAACATATTTAGGTCAATTCAACTCTTACCAGTATCCCAAGCATTTTGAGAAGCAGCATCCACCCACAGTCTCAAGGTATTCAATTCACCTGAACAAAAAACAGACAAACAGAAACAGGTTGTACAATAGTTATTATCGCGTTTTGAAGCTTTTCAAGTTAATAGCTGTTTCTTTCACTGGTGGATAAGGCCAATCAAAGACAAGATCAAAAGTTGAAGACTTAAATTCTTGTAGTTCATGGATATGGCAAGACCTCACAAACATTTAAATACCACCTGGGGTAAATTCAGATGTGATACTCACCCCAGTCTGGTGTGAAAAGGAATGTGATTCCATATGATGCATATTCCAAAGCTAACGACCAGTAAAAAGACACTAGTAACACAAGCAGCAGCAGGGGCACAATAACAATGTTAACTCGTTCGATAGATAACACTCCTCTTGTCAGTGAGAGACAAGTGATGAGAAGAGTTAAGAATTGGAGTAGGACTGGAAGATAGTCGTGACTCTGTAAAGATAAAAGTAGGTATCAAGTGAATGCCTGCACTAGTATGCCACCAGAGCTTTAAGGTTGAAACTGCTGCAATTCTAGTCAATGTTTGTTTTAATAGTTTAGAAACTTTTTCATTGTCCCTTTTAAAAGCTCAACTTAAAGAATGTTTAAAAACGTGATGGTCATAATTAGTTTATTCTAACTTTAAAATTTACCTTATTTTATTAATCCTTTTCAATTTATTGCATTATATTGTTGACTTGTATATTAGTTTTTAATTTTTTTATTATTTTCAGGGTCCCACCGAAAACTGCCTTTTGGTGAGTAGTTCCCTGGTTAAATACTGTCATTATTTGTTGTCAACTTTGGAGAGCAGTCTTGAAGGACAATGTTGATGCACTCTGTGAGGTTTCTCCTAGGATTGTTATTACAGCACCTGGTGTGGCTGTGCAACCCAACTCTAGAGTGCTTGTCACTGTTACACATTTCTATGCTGTCTCCTGAGATCTCTCCTCATGCACTAGTCTGATACCTCTGTCTGATACCTCTCTGCACAGTTTGATGCCAGGTTTCAGTGTTGCAAGCTTTCGAGTCACGTTTGCAGACATTCTTGAACCTGAGAGTGAGGCCTGCAGGGCATCTGGTGTCAGTGGCGAGTTGGCTGTAAAGCAGGTCCTTGGGGATACACCCATCTTCCATGTGCCATACATGACCATCATTAAATTATTATTATTATTATTATTATTATTATTATTGTTATTATTGAGAATGATGCATATGAAATCAAGTGAAGGATGATCCTTGCAGTTGTGAATGCAATTTTATGCAATTGTGTTAAGAAGCCTGAAAACCCCATTGAAGTCCTAAATTTTTTTCAGACTTCTTTACGCAATTGCATAAAATTGTGTTCACAACTGTGAGGATCATCCTTCACTTGATTATTATTACTATTATTAATCTTCCAAAGCTGATAACAGCAGCAGTACTGGCATCAAAAACTCTTTTCTCTATCAGCACTGAATGGAGAAGAAAGCTGGTTTAATACATGCACACATAGTAGAATTCTGATTTTATAGTGTTTGAGTTGACTATTTACACATGACAATAACAACTCATTAAACCACCAGAAATATTAGTTACCTGTAAATCATTCCAAATCTTATCACTCTCTGCCTTTGATCTTGGTAGATGATAGAAGATGGAGTGAAACAGATAATACAAGCACCATCCAACCACAACAGAGTAGTATGACCTAAAACCATTTCATCAATACAGATGTTGCAGGTAAAATTAAATTCAGGTTAAAATTGTTAACCTAAAGGCCCTAGCAAACGGCTTCAACATTTGCTTCAACATCCTTTTGATTTTGTTGAATGGCAATGTTGAAAGCATTTGCCACCCCCGTTCCAACTTGTTGAAACGTGTTGAAACGATGTTGAAAGAGTTTAAAAGCCTTTAAACTTTGCTTCAACATGCGTTCAACATTTCAGACATTTCTTTTGTTGTCTGGAATGTTCGGAATGTTGAAACAGAGTTGAAGTCGTTTGCCCCCGCTCTTTCAACATTGTTGAGCAAGTGCATGCGCAATGAAGAAGACGTAACCATGGTCACCACTCGCTAAGTTTTGTTGAATGAAATGTTAAAACCGTTTGCTCATCCCACCGTTCAACATCATTCAACAACCTTCAACAGCGTTCAACAAAATCGAATGGATGTTGAAGCAAATGTTGAAGCTGTTTGCTTGGGCCTTAAGTTGATTCTCAAATCCCTTTGTCTCCTAAGCCTAATTATTCAAAATTAGGCTTAAGAGACAAAGGAAATTGATTTTCAACCTAGGTTAGAAAAAACTTAACCTTCAGGAATTTAATTTTTAACTGCAACACAGACATGGTGTTAAAACGTTTGAAGAGTCAAGGTTTTTTCCAAGGAAATCAGTGACTGATAGATGATAAGGTGGAGATGGGAATCACATGTCACTTGGAGCTTGTCACGCCCAGCAACACTATTTTATATTGCAATCCAAAAACAAAGACTAGTGCTATCATAAAATATTATTAATTTGTCAAAGTCTTTCAACCTTTTCAGGCCACAAGATCTAATATTCAAAATCTGTACCTGATGCCATAAGGCACTACCATTTAGTAAATGGAAAACAGTTTTATACAAAATTAATATCAAGTCATCACCATCTTCATATCATCCAGGGGTTTCATTAATTGCAGAAGTAGGAGATTATAGAATTCTAAATAGGCAGGTACCATAGGGATGCTTTGATTTGCCCTTTTAATTTCAACACCTCAACTGCAAAGGCATTCAGAATATATAAATGGAACCCAGGTGCTAGCTTCTAATAACATTACCCTGACCATGAACACTATCATTCAAGAATCTCGTGACCTTCGCCGTCACCATCCTCATTATTATTTCTATGATGCTAATATTACTATTAGTATTACTAATAATTGTTTTATCATTTGATCACCAAGTTTGTTTGATATTTTTTTTGGGAAGCAGTAAGCGTGCGCTGCTGGCAGAAATCAGTTGGTATCCTCAGTTAAATAATTTATTCTAGTGTGGTTACAATTGCGCATGGTAATAATATTATTCACAGCCACAATGCATTTAGATGGTATTATGCATGAGCAGACCATTATTTCTGGGCAGTTATTTGCAGGTTACGTGGTGGGCTTTCAGCCAATGAAAAGGGGGAAAAATCCATTGAATGATAATTGAAGTTACTGTAACTATTATTAATATCTTTAAATCATTAATTCCCTTTGGACAAGGTTTGAAAACACAGCCAGATCAACACAGGTCAAACAAAGGCTCATTGTACTCAGCCCTCTTCTTTGGAATACTTGAAATCCATAACAGCATATGAATTAC
The DNA here is from genome assembly GCA_948470475.1 of Galaxea fascicularis. Lineage (NCBI taxonomy): Eukaryota > Metazoa > Cnidaria > Anthozoa > Scleractinia > Euphylliidae > Galaxea > Galaxea fascicularis. Next base: position 420,567 of record OX419337.1, on the reverse strand, counting down.
TTACAATAACAAGTGGCCACATTTATTTAATAAAATAATGTATGAGATTTCTTGATACTCCCAGAGGTATTGAGGATTCTCTAAGTGGTAGCAAGATGTCCCTTAATGTTACCAACAAACCCATCACTTCTTGATTTAACTAAATACCCCAACCCTGTAATTATACTGCACTGTGTGCCATGTATTTTTTTAAGTACTCTATGAATCTACCAACCCTGGAATTCTTACAGGTCTCAACCATATCATTTCATTTTGTTGATCTCCCACCCGTCTTCCTTTTTGTTTTGCTGACAATTTGATGCATACCAGCAAATTTAAGTTGCATTTTATAGTAACAGTATGCATCAATACTCACCCAATAAGAACAACAACAGCAACCATCCATCCTCCACACCATAATGACCAGGGTCCCAGGAGAACACGGAATGACTTCACTGGTGCTTTTCTTGTATATCGACCAACGGAATACTCAATCAAGATTACCGGTATGGACCACAGTACCAGGAATAATACCCACACTAATAAAAACTGGAGTCCCCCTGAACCAACAAAAATAACATTAAAACCATTTAAACTCCAATATCAGGATGTATATTCTCCACACTGTAGATCCATACATTTTCTATGGTAATGATGAGGAGAATTTGTTAAACAATCAAAAGCTTTGTCACTTGTTGATCACTCTCTTTTTTCTCACAACCTTTACGTTTGATTGAGCAGTGTTGCTATAAGGAGAAATTAGACATTGATCACTCTTTATAGGGGTTAGGGCCCGATTACATGGTGAATTTCAGCCCGGGCTGAAATTTTGTTGCGATTACATGACGAACTTCAGCCCGGGCTGAAATATTAGCTTTTCCTTCCTACTAGCAGCAGCCATCTTGTTTCCTGGAAAACAAAATCATTGCGCATGTCCAAGCTCACTATTCAGCCCGGGCTGAAATTCCGTTTCGATTACATGAGATTTTTTAGCCTGGTTTGAGCAAACCGGGCTAGGAAGTTTCAGCCCGGTTCACCGGGCTGAAATTCGCCATGTAATCGGGCCCTTAGAGGTTTAATAAAACTGGGCCTTTATCATTTACTTGATACTCACTATCATATTGTTTTATAATATAACCTTTGAGAGTAAAACAAAATCATTTTGCTGTTTCATAATTTGAAAGCATATGACCCTACCCCCACCGCAAAGTACCCCATCCAAATTCCCACACAGTTACATATTTCAAAACAGACAAACCAAGATTTCCATAATGCATTTCCTAACTGACTGTGTTCATAACGTATAAAAATTAAAGAACTCATAACAATCTACAAATCTCTCATTTTGCCACATCTAGATTATTGCAGTGCTGTCTGGGGTGGCATTGGTGCTGGCTTAAGTCAAAAACTCGAAAAATTACAAAACAGAACTGCTCGCATAATAACTGGTGCTAACTGGGACATAAGATCCTCTCAGATTCTTTCTGACCTAAACTGGACGCACCAAACAAATGAAAAGTCTTATGTTCAAAACAGTGAACAGACATTTGCCAGAGTATATATCCAAAACATTTGTGAATACTAGCACTATCCATAGATACAATCTGCGTGACTCTGAGCTAAATCTGTTCATCCCCAGACCGAACTCAGAAGCCCTTAAAATAATTTTTGCTACAAGGGTGCCATTGCATGGAACAGTCTACCCAGCGAGGCTAAGCAGGCCAACAGTTTAAACAATTTTTATGCATTAATTAACTAAGTAAGTAAGTAAGTAAGTAAGTCAGTAAGTAAGTAAGTAAGTATTACAGTACGTTATCTCTAGGATTTATTGTAAGATATTTTAACTTATTTTTAGGATTTACCGTGAGATATTTTAACTTAGTCTAAACTGGAGCACTAGGTGAATCAGACTTTTAACTACTTTTAACTATTTTTAAATTACTAGTAATTGTATTTGGAATGCACAGCTCCATGGGAGGGGTGTCTAGAAAACTAAGACCTAAGACCTAAGACCTAAGACCTAGAAAACTAAGACCCAGAAAACTAAGACCTAGAAAACTAAGACCTAGAAAACTAAGACCCAGAAAACTGTGGTCACCATGAAATCGCTGCAATTGTCGGCTCATCCCTAGTGTAATATCTCACAGCTGACGTCTTAGCAAAACAATTCGCCTCAATCACACGGCGGCCATATTGGTTAAAACAATAGATTTTGCATCCCTTGGGTCCCCTTGCCCTTGCTTTGAAGCGTTTCAGAATGTTGCAAACAAAGGCTTTTACTCTCAAGATAAAGTCCCCTCGAGTGGAAAAGATACATCGATGACGTGTTCTCCCTGTGGGACACAAACAGAGAGGAAATAGACCAATTCATTTTAGAAGCAAACAGGCACCATCCTACCATAAAATTCACGGCTGAAATATCAGAAGAGAAAACAAACTTCCTAGACACTACCATCTTTAAAGGCGAGAGATTCTACAAAGATTCAATCTTTGACATCCACACGCACTTTAAACCGACTAAGACACTTCAATACATGCATTTCTCCTCCTGTCACGCTCCAGGCGTGAAAAAAGGATTTATCAAAGGCGAAGCCCTTAGGCTCCTTAGAACCAACTCTTCAAAGGCAACATTTGAAGAAAACGTTAAAAATTTCAGATCACACTTACGTGTCCGAGGCTATCCAGCTAATCTGGTAAACAAAGTCCTCGCAGAACATTTACAGATAGAAAGTCGGCACTTCAACAAAAACCGCAAAAAGTGCAAAACGGATAAATGCCTTTTGTCACACAGTACAATCCATCAGTACCTAACCTTAAAAATATTTTAATGAGCAAGTGGCATTTAATCGAAAACCAACCAATGCTGAGAGAAATATACAGAGAACCACCTCTCATCTCCTACAGGAGAGGAAAATCTCTAAAAGACATACTTGTTAGAGCTAAACTCTAAAGGTCAAAGACCTATTACATCACGAAACAACGGGAGTCGTGTTTAGCCTGTAAACCCCATTTAACCCCATATGGCCGCCGTGTGATTAAGGCAAATTGTTTTGCTAAGACGTCAGCTGTGAGATATTACACTGGGGATGAGCCGACAATTGCAGCGATTTCATGGTGACCACAGTTTTCTGGGTCTTAGTTTTCTAGGTCTTAGTTTTCTAGGTCTTAGGTCTTGGTTTTCTAGGTCTTAGTTTTCTAGACACCCCAAAATCTATTGTTTTAACCAATATAGCCACCGTGTGATTAAGGCAAATTGTTTTGCTTAGACGTCAGCTGTGAGATATTACACTAGGGATGAGCCGACAATTGCAGCGATTTCATGGTGACCACAGTTTTCTGGGTCTTAGTTTTCTAGGTCTTAGTTTTCTAGGTCTTAGTTTTCTAGGTCTTAGTTTTCTAGGTCTTAGGTCTTAGGTCTTAGGTCTTAGGTCTTCGTTTTCTAGACACCCCCATGGGAGAGCACTTTTTAGTGAAATGGACTCCGTGGTTAAATAAAGTTTGATTTGATTTGATTTAGAACTGTGAGTTGTACAGTGAATACTTCTTGAAGCGGCAGGTTTCTTTTGCAGGTCACATTCCACAGGTCAAAGTACAGGTCACCGTGATACAGATAGATAAACAAGCCCAAAAGTACCTCCTAGCCCTACAGTGTACATGTAATCACTATCCAAAATTTCTTTTTAGATCGTGATGAAACTGTTTGGCTTAGTTACCAATCGACAAAACAGTGACCTGTACCTGTGACCTGTAACAGATACCTGCCTTTCTTGAAAGAATTTTCGGGCTTCTGTTATGTTAAGCAATCACATGCTACCAGTAAAGCGAACCTCGGGCTCACAGACCAAAATTTTACAGTGTTCAACACAACATTAGTAATAAATGACATTTTTTCCTTTCGCTTAACTCGCCTTTTTCTCCGCTGTTATTTGCCACTATTCTGGGAAATCTCCAAACATTTCCTGTCCCAACAACGCAGCCAAGACAGGACAAAACCAAGCCCCATTTGGATGAGAACGCCACTGATTCCTAAGCAAAACAGCACCATTGGAACATAAAAAATCACTTCGATTTAGTGTCTAAAACAGTCCATGAAATTCTGCAAAATGTCAAGTCATTTCACGTTTTTACCTCACTATTGGCATTTTGCATTGAGCTTGAAGAATCAGCTCTCGTAATTGTCCGATATTCCCCGGACATGACTAAACCAGTAAACGGACGAATTTTCATTTGCGTGACACTCTGTGTGACAAATCCACTGTTGTCCAGTCTCGCGCAGCTGGGCATGTAACGAGGTCAAACTTCACCCTTGAGTCACGCGTCTTTGCCTACGCTTAGAATCAAGATGCCTTCGTGGCTCTCATACTGGAGGGTACAAAAAAAGTTTCCAGATCTGACGGGTCCATTTGCTGTCGGTTGCACAGATTATATGTGTGCCAAAGATAATTCCGCTGGGGTTGCAGGCGAAGCTGGTAGTTTTATTCGTTTGTTTTACCCAATAGAGAAAGCGGTTGAAACACAGAATGAATCAAACAAGTGTTTTTGGATTCCTCGTCAAGAATACATATCAGGGATGGTGGATTTCATGAAACTACCTGCTTGGTTTTTCAGTAAACTATTTCATTGGACTGTTGGTGAGTGTAATGATGACGTAACAGCTCTTGGTTTTCCCCTTCGTGACAAGGCGGCCATGTTGATGGTAATTCAAATTTTTTTCGCATAATTCGGCATAAAAATGAAGTTCCCAACATGGCCGCCATGATGTTACATGCAAACCATTTGCTCTCGTTTTTTCAGTTTTCATTTATTTGTTAGGAGACGAAATGAAGCCTGTCCACAATTGATTGCATAATTATATGTATGTTTCTTGGAAATGACTTTTCAGGAAAGGTGAGCAAATGCCAAGGCTTCCATCTTGCCACATCATAAGCAGATGATCAATGTGCAACTGGGAAAGATTTCTGCATAGTCACATACATTAACCACCACTGTCTTACTGTCCCTATTCCAAAAACAGAATTTGAGTCACAAAATGTATGCATAATTATTGTGGCATAATTATTGGGGCTGTGTGGAAACCTTGCCCAATTTTGGAGAGACCCCATAGCTTTCCAGATGTGGTCTGTGATTAGAGAACGAAACAATAGGTGACACAACACATACAATATCCCTAGCTCTGATAACAAAACAAGCTACAGGTCATAGGGACCAATGAAAATTGGAAGAGCTACAGGATTACTTCAATTTTGTGCTGATAAAAGTCCAACATTGAATTGAAAACTTGGTTTGTGTTAATCTTTTTATAATCATGTTGTTTCAGGAAGCTTGCACATACCTGCAATCCTTAATGCTCCACCTGTTTATAAACCTTCCAGTGGTATTGTAGAAGCACAATTATTGCCATGTATTGTGTTTTCACATGGCCTGGGTGGTAACAGACTCATTTACAGTGCTTACTGCTGTGATCTTGCCTCTAGAGGATGTTTGGTGGCATGTGTTGAACACAGGTATGGCTCCTTATGTACTGCTAACACAAGAACTTGTTATTCTGTGATCATTTGCAATTTGAAGAAGCATAATTAGTGAAAAAGGAACATCACTTTTAACACTGTCACCCCAGTGGATTGACACAGTGTAGTTTCTATGGATACGACTGTTAATTTTAAGAAGTCACCTTCTTTTCTGCCAATCAGTCTACAAATTGATGTACTTACAAATGTTACATTAAACATATTGGTTTAGTGGGTTAATATCAACATCATATGAATTACTGCATGGCTATTCCAATGCAAACAGACTTTTGTAACTATATCTGAATTTTTACAGAGATGAGTCAGCTTCAGCCACCTTTGTTTTAAAGGAGAAAGAGGGAGACCCTATGTTAACAGAAGAGTGGATTCAATATCACCCTTTACAACCAAGTTATAATGAGTTTGAATTTAGAAACAGCCAGGTTTGTGAGTACAGTTTTTTTTCTTGATCTTTCTTTTCCTTTGAATGATACATCACTGCAACAATAATTTGACACCCAAAAAGTTTCAATTATTGAAACTTTTTGGGTGTCAAATTTATTCTCTCACCTTCTGTATAATATTATAGGTGCATAAAAGGGCAGATGAGTGCATATATGCTCATAATATACTGGAGAGGATTCATAATGGAGATTTCCCACAAAATCTGCTCAAAACCACATCTGTTTTACAGCAGCTTAAGGTATGTTCTGTTCTTCTGTTTTTGGTTGTAAGTTTTTGCAAATATGTTTCTTGATTGGGTATGGCGTTTAATCATAGTTCTTAGCTTGAAACTACTACTCTTGAAGTTATTGTTGAGACTTATGGTTTGGATGCCCGAGAGATTGAGAGTTAAGGGACTCCATGTACCATAGAAATATGATAGAGCTGTTTACAATACCTTTATCATAAATCTGACATGTAGTAGAGAAAGTACTTTTTTGAGAGTGGTTCAAATTCATTTACACCCTACTCGATGATTTTTGTGTCTTATTCCAGGGTAGGCTGGACTTAAGTAAAGTTGCAGTTGTGGGACATTCATTTGGAGGGGCGACTACAGTACTTTCTTTAGCAAAAGAAAGGCGATTTAGGTGAGCAACAGAAAGACAAGAAAATGCATAGAATTTCAAATGGTAGACCTGTGTTTCCCTACAGTGTGCAAACAAGAAATGAGAATAGGAATATTACTACCACCCCCGCATGTAATGCTAGTCGACCACAGGATTCCCAGCATTATACATGTGATTAAGAGTGTCACTACGTCCAACTAGGCTGGATTGCTAGTCCATTGCAGAACCTCTAGCGGAGGTTCGACTGTACTTTATAAGATGGTCGCACAGGGGCGGGGTCTCTCGCACGGTTCACCAACAGAAAAAAAAGCGAATCACGGATCACGGATATCAGAATTTCATTTCCCTAATCACGAAAATAAACAAGTCAGGTACTTTTTTTAATAACCTTTTCTTATGTTAGAAAGAGCGCTTGAGGAAAGCAAAATCGTGAAAGGCTAAGTAAAGGGTGCCTATCGGAAATCACATACCTAAAATCACTCTCGATGGACGACTCTGACCATTCGTCCACTTCGCGTTGTAACTGCCCGAAGAAACACCAAATCGTCTAAAATCACGCAGAATAGACCGGTAAAATCACGAATATCGGTTCATAATTGAAGTTATTCACGGGTCACGCAAAACTTTAAGGTCACGGATCACGAAGAATAATTTATTAAATTCACGTTTCACGCAAAATGAAGTCAGCTAATCACGCATCACGATAATATCCCTGTACGACCCTCTTGTAACGTCTATTTTTTGTCGTTCATTTTTTCTGTAGATGTGGTGTTGCTCTTGATGTTTGGATGTTACCTTTAGGAGAAGAGATCCTCAACTACGACATAAACCAACCATTGTTCTTCGTTAATACACAAGCGTTTCATCGCTGGAAGGAAAATATAGAGCCACTGAAAACATTTATTGATAAAAAGCCAGGTACGTTTGTGTGAAACAAAAGTTAACTCAGTAACAATTCCACAGTTTTTTCTCGTTGGTTTTACTGAAAATAAGCATTCAACTCAAAACGTTTTTTAATGGTAAATCGGCCTTAACGACTCGTCTGACAGCTCCTTCATGGACAGCGAATCCATTTAAGTAGCGAAATGACCAGTGACTAAGTGCGAACCATCAACAATGCTGCCGAACACAAGTCCTCCCGGCTGACCAGAACGTGACTGCTAGCAAATTGTTATCGTTTGCCTGACGATGATGCCACGCATCTTTTCGGTTGTCTACCGCTGGTCCTCGTCACCCGGCAAAGAGGTGGACTTGTTCTCATCACGATAGTTGATTGTGATTGGTGCATTTGGACCGTTATCCGTTTTGTTAACTTGGGCCATCAGCCTTACGATAACTTGAAAATTCATTCTAGTGTTCTTATCTCTAATTTCTTACAGATAAACGACCGATTATAGCCATAAGGTAAGAGTTTTTACATCAGTATTTCAAAAGACCATCACTGAGCTAGATTGCGAATGTCCATAATATTCGCTTTAGCTTTGAAATGACAAAATATGTACAACCGAACGTTTTCTATACTAGGTTATCCTGTTCAGGGTAAGACGACCTAGTATAGAAAAAGTTCGGTTTTTACTTTTTAAATACTTTTTGCGTTGTAAATTTACTGTGAATGTTCGCCAACAGTGCCTCAGTGAATGATTGTTGTTAACGGGGGAGTATAGCAATGTTATTTAACCCAAGTTTTCCTAACTATGGGCGTAAACGTTTGGGATCCAATACATGGCAAGGTAGTGATGCTCCTAGACGCTACAAAGTGATTCAATCGTCTGGACGAATTTCGGTGGTCTTTTCACCCGACCGGTCAGTCAGTGATTCACCCGTGCTTAAGTAGATGCCTTAGATTATAATGTGAAAATTTTCAGTCGATTAGTGAGGTAAACACCTTTTAGTTTAGGTTAAAAGTCAGGAGGGGTCTTTCTAGTTGTTTCTGTTTAAATGTTGACCAACATTTATGTATTGTCGGAAATCAGTTGTACATGAGTATGATAGATTGTTGATTGATATGATTAGGGGTGGGGCGCGAATCTGCTAGAGAGACGCTAAGGGATCGTTTTACAGATTCTCACAATCATGGTGATCGAACGACAGAGAGAGGGTTTTCTTTATGAAAGTTATCATCAAATTTGTAAGCAAGTAAGTCGGCTATCTACTTGTCAATAAACCAATTCACAACAGTATCAGCGTAACTCATGGCTTGCTCTTACTGATGTTTGGTTTGAATGTGACATTCTATGACTCAAATACATATACAGTGGACTGATGAAGGTGAATTTCCTTCAGGTGGACAAAACATATGAATCAATGTGATATCCCTTCTGTTCTGCCCCCCTACATCTTGCGTTGGACTTCTCTCGGTAGCAAGCTTGATCCCTCCACTGCAGTCAATCTTAACAGACAAGCTATCTGGGCCTTCCTAGCCAGACATCTTGGTACGTAAACAAGTTTTGTTTTACTTGTCTTATCAAGTTCTTGCTCGTCGGTACGAGAGACTAGATGCGCTCAGTACCAATCCGTTAATCCTTAAACTTCCTGGAGTGATTAACATGTAAGTTCCCCTCACAATTTTAATACATTGTAAATCAAACAGGTGATGAGAATACTTAGGCAAACTTTATCAGTTGGAGGGTGTTATCTTAATGTAACACCGTATTCTCTTAAGTAGTTTACAAGGCGGTGTATGGCAGCCTGAAGGGAGAATTGCTACTCAGATCTTGGAAGTTAAAGGGTTAAGATAAGGTTTTAACTTTGAGAGGCAACAGCTGGATAAGTTTGTCGTGAGTCTGTGAGTTCACTAAATCATTTTACGATACACTAAAACACGTTTTAGAAACAATTGTGAATCGGGTCAAACAGATAACAAAGCTCGCCACACAGCGCCGACACAGCATACGTCGCTTTAAAAAGTCTCAGAGACTCACTGAAAAGTTACCGTGTTTGAACTGTTAAAGAACTACAAACCTTATCTTTACAGAACTGTTCTTATTGTCACGTTTTTCAGCGATTTAAGGCAGCAGTATGTCTTCTTTGTGCAAGTTATCTTTTCATGACAATTGGTTTCCAGGGCCTCTCTTGTGGCGTACGTGGCAAAGGGCACAACTTGCAAACCACTTGTTTCATTTGCTAGATCTTCTCTCCATCTTTTGTCAATATATGTCACCCATTCGAGAAAATCGAGTTCAGTGGTTACTCGACCGCCAACCGGTTGGCTCAGTTGGTAGAGCACCGGACTGCTGTGCGGGAGGTCGTGGGTTCAAACCCCGGCCGGACCAACACTCAGGGTCTTTAAATAACTGAGGAGAAAGTGCTCTCTTTGCAATAACATCTGCAAATGGTTAGACTTTCTAGTCTTCTCGGATAAGGACGATAAACCGGAGGTCCCATCTCACAGTGCTGGTGTGGGACGTTAAAGAACCCACACACTGATCGGAAAGAGTAGGGGACGTAGTCCCCGGTGTGATGGTCCATAACTTATTCTGTTCTGGGGGCACCTGTGTTAATCCTGCTATTCATTCTAAGAAGATTGTTAACTGCGTGGCTGCAATTTGCGCCTAAAAAAGCAGTCTGGCAAAGTCCCCCATAAAGTGCTGTAAAGTGCTTTGAGTCTTGGAATAAAGCGCTATATAAATCCTTATTATCATTATTATTATTTAGGTCACAACGGCAACGTACGGGGGCAACCCACGGCCTCAACAACACTGGCTTCTTTTTTGGTCGCATTAACTGATTTTATCGTGTAAGTGATAGATCAGGTTGCTCTAAAAATGGTAGAACCGCATAAAAACAAACTTCAACGAAGATATTGTGGTTTTCTTTTGTAGATATTGGTAATCCACCGGACCACATGCCAATAATTGACGGAGGGCAGGGGACACCGAAACTTGTTATTATTGGCCCAGACTTTACTCCTCCGACTGAAGACCTGGAACTGAGTTCAGTACAAAGCTCACTTTGACACGCAGTTCTATCTACACAGTTCTGTGTTGTTGTCTGCATTATTTTTTTTATTCATCAGAAAAAGAGAATATAATCGAGTAAAATTCGATGAGTAACCAGGGTTAAACATATTAAACACCCAAGAAACGTTCTGTGGTGAAACATTTTGTAACTTAAGCTTTCGGCTTCCAGTCCGCAGCCTATAACGAAACTTATGCCGAAATCTTAAGTTAAATTTTTAAATTGTAACATTTCCTTAGAGTTTTAATAATTTACACACGAATCCGCCCAGTCGCTGATGTAGCTCAGTGTAACAATGTGATAGTTCGTTATGCACGACTTCATGCTCTGCAGTGTGCCTATTCAAAGTACCATATATGAAGGGGTTAATTGTGCTACTGAAATGATCAAATGAAGATTCCTCTTTACAGTTGTGAACGCAATTTTAAAAAAATTCAGGACTTAAACGAGATGGGAACCCGTGACCTCGCGATGCCGGTGCGATGCTCTAACCCACTGAGTTATGAAACCACTGAAAGTGGTTTCATTTCATTTTATTTCATATCCGCAGTTCACATATGATTTATTTTTTATACTGAAATAAACGAGGAACCCGTATGTAAGGTGAACCTGTTGAGGCAGAGTGGGTTCGTCATCGTTGTTTTCAATTATACAGATGGAAGCCAACAAATCGAAGCAAAACAAATTTATTGAGTGCAAGAAACCTTTATTAGAAAGAGAGTTATTTAATTCCAAACAAAGTGACCATGGAAATACTAGTCAGGAATTTTTTTTTATTTAGAGGCGCATAATAATACACAACAATAAAACGGTACACAAAATGAAGCATGTCGAGACTCCACAATGCACATTTTTGGAGACCTCATGCATCTTTTTTACTACCCACCGATTTATCAAAGCCGTGTTGGATGTCTTTCGATTGGTTGAAAGGTCTTGTTTCAGAGTTGAAATTTAAGCGATACAGATATCACGTTCATGTGTATTAAGAATATGGATCACACTAATACAAAATTAAATTACAATATTGGCTTGATGTAAAAAGGTAACTTTGAATTGAAGTACTTGACGTACTTGATGTAATAAACTTGATGAAATAATTTGTAATATATTAAATCACGAATACAAACAAATAATATTTTCTAAACAAAGGCCATCCGGCCTCAAATTGTTGCCAAGCTGAAATATGAAAGACAAGTGGAACACGTTGCAAAGTTCCTCAACCACGATGAAGGACGAAGAGACGCGGCACTTTCTCATTTTAATTTTATGCTGTTCCTACACGAACCCAAGCGAACAATTTTATAACATAAAAATCCCTTACCCTCCCTCCGCCAACTTCCACCCCGGTGTTGTGCACCGCTACCCCAATGCTCCCAAATCTTTAACATTGTTCTAGGGGTGGGTCGAGCAGCTATTAACATGAAAAATGGGAGATTTTTCTCAGGGGGTAACTAGAATTGCTAATACTGTTACTTGTTTCCCGTCAGCTTTTTAATGCGACGGATAACCGAGGGTTTTTCTTCGCTTTTGTTGTTTTTGTTTGTTTTTCTTTTTCATTAGAATGGTCTACTGCCGACGAGATACCTAAGTTTTTTTTGGAACGTATGCTCTTGTCTTGTAGACATAGGTTTACTTATTTAGACTGATTCTCCACGACTCTGACTGTGATTTAAAACTCTGGATAGACATGTGCCACTAAACAAGTGTCTAAACTTCTTTTTTGGTCGTCCAGGAGCCCAAGACACCTGCTTGTTTTCGACGAAGGTCGCCAATCTACCAAAGTGTATTAAATAGTTTTATGCTTTAGCAATTTCGCCAGCTGAAGCGATTTCTCAAGGTCACTTTCAACGGCTTACTGTGGATCCTCCATTAATCCCCCGTCTCAAATATACCTCCTCTTCGAAACTGAAAAAGAAAGCTTTTAAGCCCTGTTCCCTTTTTAGCCTCTCCCATTCTACTATCTCCTTTTCCTTTACAGCAAACTTACAATAAGCGACAGTCTATCATCACGAACGTGAAACACTTCACCTATACTGATCATATTGCAAAGCACATTTATCCTCGTTTGGGAGCTTCGGAACACACCAATTTCCTCTTGAATTTCCGCTGATAAGCTGCAATTTTCCCTTTTGCCGTCTAGTTTTTGTACGCAGAGTCGGTTTTTTTCTGTTGGTACCGCGTAAATTTAAAAATAGGTCCGCAATGCGTACATGTGTGGCTTACTAGACCACGTGACAGGCGCTCGACTCTCGTGGACAAATAAATAAATAAATTTGGTCTCAGCATAACGTGGCTATACACTTCGTGTAAGCCACACAAAAATCATCCTTTATCAAGCCCAGCCACCACCTGAAAACCAGTCCCCTCTGAGGTTCTTGAAATATTTGCTGTACTCAAATTACAGTCCTCAGCCATAAGATTCAAATGCTTTTTCTAAACGTGTCACTGGTGGGCTCTGCTGCTAAGTAATGGATGTTCGCACTCTCCAGGACCTTCGACTCTCGCTTCCAGAAAAACCTTCCGCACATTGACATCGTTCGAAGCAAAGTGTCTTCCAAAGGACAGCCTTGTACCCTCTCCTGAAGTGCCTATTCATAGCTCCATATATGAAGGGGTTGGTGGTACTGCTCAAATACGCCAGGAACCCGTATGTAAGGTAGGCCTCGCGTGGCAGAGTGCGTTCGCCTCGCGCACAGTCTATGAAATCCATTATACTGATAGGAAGCCAACAAATGGCGAAACCAGCCATGACCACTGCTAGAGTCTTGGTCACTTTCACTTCTTCCACGTTTGCTCTGAGCTGATGGAGGTTCCTCTCTGGCGAAAAAACTCGATTTGATTGTGAAACCGTGTAAAAGACTTTGGCGTAGCAGAATGTGATAAGAGTTAGGGGCGTTGCTATATAAACGAGTTCAATTAAGACGGTGTAGCCAATGTAGGCTTCGAAAGGATACATACATGATGCCTGTGCTGGTTTGAATTTATATCCGCCTGTTTTGAAAAGAAGAGGGAGGACACACCCAACTGCAGCCACAAACCACGCACCAGCAAGATACATCAAAATCCTTTGTTTTTTGAACAGCACCAAGTACTTTTCTCTTTTGACGACGCAGAAATATCGGCTGACCGCGATGATTCCCATGGTGCTCAGGGAGGTCATTGAAAACATGAAAAGCGTGAAACCGTGAAATTGGCAAAAACGCTCGCCGAAAATCCACCTGCCGTGGTACAGAGTTGCCACTGAAAAAGGGTTGCAGCAGATAGACATGAATATATCGCTGACAGCCAGTGCTACCACAAATATGTTTGTCAGTGTGTGAAGCCTCTGGTTTCTGTACACAGTGTAACAAACAGTGAGATTTCCAAAGAAGGCCCCCACGTTGACTGCAGCAAAAAGAACAGTTTCAGTCCAGACACGAAGATGGCTTCTTTTTGGAAGCTCTAGAGAGAGTGACTCCTCCATGATTCAACAAAACTACTGTAGTTCAAGTTCTTAATGCTGGACTTTCTAAGACCAGAAAAAAGGCCTGTTTCTCTTTTCCGGAGTTACTGAGATCTTCCCTCCTTTTGATCTTGAGTTTAATTGTGCGACACAAAACTCTGATTTATATTGGGAGTTTAGCAGCTGTCTCTGAACCTTGGTAATTAATAGGTTTTGTCCATTTCCGACCTATTTGCCTCAAGCGTGGAAACGTTATTAAGATTAAATTGAATTCATGATTGAATTGGATTTAGCATTGGCGTCTCCACAGATTGGCTATTCGTCTAATGAAGACACGTCCAATCGGCGTTTAGCAATGTTTGTTTTTGATCATGAGGCTGGGGAAGAGGAAAATCCCAGTACCCGGAGAAAAACCTCTCGGAGCAGAGTAGAAAACCATCAATCAACTCAACCCACGTGTAAGGCCGAGTCCGGGATTGGGGTACATTGGTAGGAGACGAGTGCTCTCACCCCCCTCTCAGTTTTAGTGCAGTGACGTTATAACTTTACCCTGGCCATGCGTACCTTACACCTTCGAAATGTGCATCATCTATCTGCATGATAAATATCGAGGTTTCGAACAAACTTCAACCATGAAGTGAGTTTATTTTGCTGCTAAACCTTTGTTTTACATGATAATAGAAGCTAATGAAATCTCATAGAATAATAGTAATTGCTGGGATCACCATTACTGTAAAGGAGATAGTTATTAAATTTTTATTTGTTCAGGGCGACTGGTGAACGAAAGCTTTAATAGAAATCAGTTTCAGGAGCGATCACTTCAGAGCAAAGCTAAGATTGGAAAAGAAATGATGGCATGAATCCTGTCAATCGTTATTAGAATAGTTGAACTTTTAATCTGATTTTGTCACATTTACCCTTCTAAACGACGATTACGTACTGACCTGCTTCCTTAGAGGATCATTTCCTCTCCAAACCTACATTAATTACATTATTTTGCCTTCAGGAAAAATACATTATTGCAGCAGGCGTATACCATGCAAGTCAGGGCCGGGTGCAGAGCAATCACTTCTCAATTTTTTTCTCCTTGATAAACTTCGTTCAGTCCGAGGCGGTTACACGTGACTTCACGTTTGCAGTTTCCATTTGAATCACAGTAAGCGATTCTGACCCTCAGGGTTTGTAATAAAAGCAAAGTTTGTTTAGTAGCGCTCCAGCAAGAATATTAAAGCAAAATATTTAAGTGTTTTTTACTGTGTTCATAGATTGTGACTTTAGGTCTTCTTAAAGCCATATCTGTTACCCACTCAGGTCTTTGAGCAGGTACGTTTGGGGACGGATTCTTACTCTCTGAATTCATCCGCTGTTCATATCATTTTACCCGATACGACTTGTGCCTTCCCTCAGAGAACATAAAGCAATTAGCTCTCCAGAAATGGAGGAATGTTTCGTCGAACCGAACGGTTATTTCCATAAAGTCTCTCTTTCAAACTTTGCTTTATAGGTTTCAAAATTTTCGTGACGCGTTCAATTTCAGAAACGAAATGAATTAGTTTACAATGTATTTCGCTAACAAGAGGAATCGGATTATTGTCGCTTAATGCGTGCTCAGCAGTGAAAGATAGGTGACCGGAATTGTGTTTTATCTCTGCGGTTTTATTTATTCTGAATGAGAGAGAAAACAGACTAAAGGAAAAGTTCCCAACTGTAAACAACGATACCAGCTTGCCAATGAAACCAGTGAAAAGATTCTAATAAAAATTTTATAGAGATGCGATCGCGGTTAAAAGAAAAGACACTCAATGGGTAACAAAATCATGACCAAGTGAATGGAGGGTTTTATTTTAAAAAAAAAAGAAAAATAAATATATCTGAACAAGTTTGCAATCAAGAACTGAAAATTTGTCAGGCATTTTGGATTGCCGTTAAAACGTTTCCTTTAAGGACGCCAAGGCAGGCGCACAGCAAAAGACTTCATTGAACATGCCCAGGCTGAGATTTCGACGAAACCTCATTATTTTATTGTTTTGTGAAACAATAGTTCAATCTGTGCAAATGTATATAATTTATAAATCGCTTTTTTATTTATCATCAGTTGAATCGCGTAATTTTCTGTTAGCGCTTCACATTAGTATTGGCCTAATGAATTTCTTTGTAATTGAGCCAAAGATTAGAATCCTCATTAAAATAGCATTATGGACAGGTTAAAGTCGACAAGATAACCAACGACTGAGGTGCCAAGAAAATGGTCTATTTTTTGGTAACTAATTGCATGAATGCGTGAAAACCAGCAATTGCCAACATGTCTCATGCAATGTGTGCGAGGCTATGCCTGTGTCGGAGACTGCGTGATTACTCGCGTGACGTTAATTTTGTCAACAACATTATCGTGGAGATTCTAATTTGTACATGATCGACGCAACCTTGAATAACCTTTTGCTAGTGCTTAGCAACGACCAATCACAATGTAGAAAATGTAGTATAAGAATTAGGATTTTGGTTCAAGTTTTCAGAGTAGCTCTTTACACACCAGCTGTAACGGAGTGAATACGCGAGAACGATTAAACAGTTAAACTCGGTCGAGTCTTTTGCAGTCCAGTACGTTAGGGGACCGGCTATCCCTAGTAAACGGGGCAAAGTTTACGAAACCTGTGAGAAATGCATACTTCGCACACTATAAATCCAGACGTCTTCTAATTAAGGTTACCGTCTACCCTCAGATCGATCGATATGTGATCTTTAAGTAAAAAGAATTATTATTGCCTTAAGCATGCCCTAATTGATTTTTGGATTGTCAGCCCACCGCCTTTTCAACAGTTGTTCAACTGTTGCGTAAAGTTGACAAGGCCTCGCCTGAACGAAAGGATAAATAATGTGAGCCCACAAAACACTTTTTGTGTATGGCCACCAAAATTATCTGATGACATAACTAATTTTGATTTAATGTAGTTTTATTGTTTTATACTTCTGAACCTGGTTGACGAATATGGCACCAGCGAAAAGACAGCATCTTAACGGCGATGCCTTCGATATTCATCATTGAATACGTGCAGTGACGGTAATTAGTTTGTGGTTTCAAGTCGCTTCTGATTGGTTGCTGCACAATGGAAAGTGTCAATATCAGATTAAAAATTCTAAAGCAATTATCCGGCTCAGTCTTAATTTAAAAATATCTTCTGGTTTCAGTTAACTCGGCTAAGGGTGCATATTTTGGGAGAATCCGAAAACGGATTTTTGATCTTGGATCATTTGGATTCTTCCTTACCAAAAAAACACAGAATCCGAAAACGGATTTTTCGTTATTTTGAGTCACGCAACATACATTGCGTGCGCATCGCCAGAAGCTTTGAAAAAACTGCTTATCGAGGAACTTCTCGACTGTAATGTAGAACGACAACGTACAGTGTTTGCAAAGCTTGAACGACGACGACGGCAGGGAACACGTGCGGTGCCAAAACGTTTGAGTTCACTGTTCCGAGCGATTCGCTCTAGGGCTGCGTTCACACTTGGTGCCCGAGTACGGTGCCCGAGTACGATTCTTGATGGGCACTAATGTGAACACACCTTTTTTTCAAGTACCCACGCCAGAATCCGGGCACGGTGCCCGTGTCTGAGTGCAAGGTCTCGACCTTCTACTCGGGCAATGAACTGGGCACTGATTCCTTGTGTGCACACGTTTTTCGTTAGTTCCCTGGCACTTTACCCACAAACCACTGCTTTGCGTACCCACAATTCCTTGCTATGCTCAAGGGTGGTCTAGATTTCAAAATGGCGTCCGACGGAGTAAATGTGAACATATCAACATATCGGGTACCCATTGTCTGAACACAGCACCATTTTGTGCCCGAGCACTAGTGACCGGGCACCAAGTGTGAACGCAGCCTAAGGCCCCGTTCAGACTCTGTGCCTGTGCCCGGTTTTCGGGAACGGGCACTAGTCTGAACATAGCTTTTCGTTGGTGCCCGAGTACAAATCTGAGCACCGTGCCCGGGCACGGGCACTACCTCCAAGGGTAGTACTCGGGCACCGTTCCCGGGCACGGGAACTTGTCTGAACACGTTTTCATGTGTTCCCGCGTTTTTTCCCGTGTTTCCCTACGATGCAGTCACAAAAATGGCGGCAATATTACAGAGTACTCAAAAAGATAATCTGGGCACCAAGCCTTCTGCACGAGTGTGAACATCCTCGGTCCAGGGCACTGAGGTGTCTAGACAGCGTCCTTTTTAGTGCCCGGGAACGGTGCCGCGAAACGGGCACTTAGTCTGAACGTGGCCTAAGACTTTCGTTAGTTTCCGGTATGTCACGACATACAGTAACAGTCATTGAGAATTATTTTCCTCTCAGTTAATAACCATGGAAGCAGACCACCTGTGAAATTGCGAAAACAAATCCTGTTAACCTTGTCTATTCTTGGAAAACGAGAATGTTTACGTTCAGTTGCGGTTTAAACTTGGTTATTATTGGGCTAAAAAATACATAACATTTGACCTGATACTGTTCCGACCACCATTGGTTTTAGCTGCACATCCGAGTACGAAAAAAAAAAACCGAAAAATCTGTTTTTGGATTCAAGAATCCGTTTTCGAATTTTCCCCCAAAAAAACGTACCCTAAGTATCAGGCGATGTTCCACGCCATTTTCGCAGGCAAATATTGCGAATTTGAACCGACTCTTTTCCCTAACTGGATAGTACCAAAAGCAGTAATATTTGTTGTTAACTTTCCGGTCGAACTTAACAGATCTATGTCTTGATCCTTTTTGCTTCAAATTTACGACACAAATCTAGATACCTATATATTGAAAAAATAGACAAACAACTTTCAAAATTTCGTGTCCATATGACTTCCAAACAACCACTAAGCTTTATGACTCGGAAATTCACGCCTGCGCGAATGTGGAAAATTCCAACTCAAGAAAGACGTTACTGTAAAAAAAAAAAAAAAAGAAAAGAAAAGAAAAACGTCGAAAAAGCTGCGACGATCCCCTTATTTGAAAGTATGGGGAGCTGGAAATTTTTTGGGAAAAAGAGAACAAGAAGATAAATTATAATGGAGTTCCCTTTTTTTGAGGCCACCTGTCTTTTGCTAAGGATCTAATATTCTGAAGTGGGTCAAATGTCAAGTCGACTGAAAAACGATTCCAATTCTAAAGCTGGTTTTGAGCGTCTCCAGAAAGTGCGATGAAGAAAAACAAACTTACATGCCTGATAAGATATCTTTCTTTGTTGGTTGATATTTTGCGTTTTGGCAAAGCAAAGTAAACTGTCCTTTTTCACAATAGAGAATTTTCATTACGGTTTCTGTAAACAATGTCGATAAGCGGTGAACTGTCTTGAAATTGCACTGAGAAACATCATACTTGCTAAATAAAGAAGAAGTGGCTGGTAAAATTTATGAGTTGAGTATTGGATAATAAATAACAACCTTCAGTCTAAAATTATGATTATAGCAAAACACATGTCGAAATTCTAAGCATATGTAGCGATGAATGACAATTGGAAACATAAATATTTTCGTTCACAATGGTATTGTGGCAACATCGCGACACACTGTTTAATTTTAGTTATTGATTGTTTAGAACTGCGTACATGTTAATCTGGTTACTGGCCATCACGTACCCAAAATTAATTAAATAATACAGACCTAAAAAGAGAAAACCGGCAAAATAATATCCAACATTAAATATGGGAAATAATTAAGGCGCACACTTTCGACAGGTAAAATATATAGTTTACTAAATATTGCGTTTCTTCTCTCATAGGATACCACCTGCGGACCTTTACACTTTCAAAGACCATGAAATATATTATCATCATTAGTCAGCGGTAAAAATCAGCTGCATTAGCACCTAAACAGTAGGCAAGCAGGCACTTTTGCTGAAAAACTGTATACAAAGTAGCTGTAATAAGATTGTGGGAACCTATTCACACTCAAAACAGTGATATGAATTGGTGAGAAGCAAATCATGGCGGACTCCGTTTCTTTCGACCTTCCCAAGAGGGGGGAACATGAAGTTTACATAGAAACGTTTTCGTTGTTAGTTATAAACTTGGCTGCGTTCTTTGGAAATCTGTTCGTTTTCCTCGCTGTTTATCGAAACCAAAGACTCCGTACACTTGCCAATGTGTTTGTCATCGCACTTTCCGTGAGTGATATCGTCATAGCTACATGTAGTATGCCTTTTGAAGTTACTACTCTGTATCGCGGGAGATGGGTTTTCGGAATCAGTGTTTGTTTCTTTCAAGGATTTGTGATGTTCAACTTTGCAATGGCGTCTCTCGGAACCTTGGGAATAATCGCAGTTAGCCGATATTTCTGTGTTGTGAAACCACAAAAGTATGTCGTGCTGTTTAACAAAAAAAGAATTTTAATGTACATTGCCGCGGTGTGGTTCGCAGCCCTTATTGGATCTGTGCCTCCACTATTTTTCAAAGAGGGTGGATACCAGTTCCAGCCGGCAAAGGCAGAATGCATGTACACATTTGAAACTAACATTGCCTACACCGTCTTTATTGAATGTGTGTATATTTCGATGCCTTTAACCATCATCATAATATGTTACGCCAAAGTATTCATCACAGTTTCGCGATCAAATAAAGTGTTTTCACACGTAAACAATCTCCAGCAGCTTAGAGCGAACGTGGAAGAAGCGAAAGTTACCAAGACTCTAGCGGCAGTAATGGCTGGTTTCGCGGTTTGTTGGCTTCCAATTTGTATCATGGACTACATTGACGCAGCACACGGTGAGCCCACTCTGCCGCGACGGGCATATCTTACTTACGGGTTTTTGGGTTATCTGAGCAGTGCAATTAACCCCATCATATATGGTGCCATGAATAAGCACTTCAGGCGAGAGTACAAGGCTATCATCAAGAGGGCATTTTGTTTGCATTTGTGTCAAAGTGCAAGAGAATCCGAAGACTCTTCTGGAAGCGACACTCGAAAATCCCGGATTGCTGTACAAATAACTAACATCTAGTGAAAAGCTGATAGCGAATTCAGAGAAGTCCAGATCTTTTCCATATTATACTAACATGGCTATGAATAATGCATTTGCTTAAAAAAAAACTATAAAAAGAAAAGAAAAGAAAGACATTCATGTGCTTGAGCTCCATACTTGTTGAACCTTCTCTACCCATTATAGAAATACTGTACAACCAAAACCCGTGCTGAATTGATCGCACTTGTGTGCTGATTTTTGGAACTGAAGCCGGGGACAACTCAACATTGCGACAGTCACTTCGCTTCTTACTCTTCCTGATTGGTCAGTTGAAGCAAAGCCACCAGAAAGTTGTCAAAAAGTTGTCACAAACCGGAAAAAATGACTACGAGTAATGCTAGTAATAGTGGTAATGGTATGACAACAACAACAAAAGTAATAATAATAATAATAATAATAATAATAATAATAATAATAATAATAACAACAACAAAACAATAGAATTATAGAGTTGCAGTTGAGGGAAACAAAATGACCGATTGGTATTAAAACTCTATAAAATAACTAAGGTTAAGTAAGCATAACAAGATACATAATTCTTACAAAATATGTTGTCCCTAAGGCTAGTGTGGTATCCTATTTCGGACGAATGATTCATTTTTTTTCTTACAATAGTGTGTCTGTGTGTGTGTGTGTGTGCCATTGTCTGTGCGTATTTAACGCAACGAGCAGATGTTCGATACTTTGTAAATAGCTCTTTTTATTCAAATATCGATAACGATCGGTTGAAAGAAAAAAATATATTCAGCCCTGTTGTAATGCCCAGCTTGGGGTATTCCCTTTCATTGTAAAGTAGCCAGTCTTTTTTATTGTTGTTGATTTTTCAAGCCATGGCATCTTTCCAATCTTTTCGTTGCCTTTTATTAAGATCCATTTTAAACGCTGTAAGCGGAAATACCTCTTCAGCTTGGTCCCGAGTGTGTTTGCTTTGAGAGCCGTGTTTGCTGGTATGCGCAAAAACGTTTGTGAATAAAGATATCGGCTTTGAACTGAAAAATAAACCTATTTTTAAAAAGGAATTTGGAAATTTTCATATCTCCTTCTAACTGGGAAATTATAAAAATATAACGAAATTACAAAATATTTGCCTCTTCCTAAGGAAACAAACTTACATTCAGAGGAGTGAATTTCAGTTTTTCCCCCTCTTAGGACGCATAAGGAGGGTGGGGCAGGGACGAGTTGTCACGTGACATGGCAAGGGAAAGTTAGGCAACAGTTACGGTAACGGCAATGAGAACGGCAAATAACGACAGTTTTCAGGAACGAAGAAAAATGGCTTTACTGATTTCGTTATTGTCCTCTGCTATCAGCAAAGTGAGGTGTAAACACCCGACGCCTGAAGTTCTTTTTGTCTTTCTTTATTTAGACGCAGTTTCCTGGATGATTCCTCGCTCAGTTTACAAGTCAACTGCTCTGGAATAACTACGAATTAGTTAAAACAACGTTGATATTTTGAAATAATGTTTTCTTTTGTGAGCAGGCTATGTTACCCCCCGGGTAGGGAAGTACTCCTCGGAATTCTTGGTACTCAATTTCAGACCAAAACATTCTATTCTCCATACCCATTTTCAAACCTGGCCTCAAAAGTCCATACCCGTTTTCAGACCTGACATTGCGGTCACAAATTTTCCTGCTCGCTTTGGTGTTGTTTTTAGTTACTTCCCTTTCTCTATTATTACGTTCATACGCTCTCGTGGTTCCCTTGAACTGTTGAAACCCGATTTAGGACCATAATGGTCAAAATCTATACCCGTTTTCAGACCAAAACGGCTAAAAAAAAATCATACCCATTGGGGCGGTACGTATCTGTATAGCTTATATAGGGTAGTACCGCCGCCACATCCCCCCCCCCCCGGGATATCACGTTTGCAGTGACGGTCAACAGAGCAGTTTGCCCGGTCGTCTCTGCTGAGACCAATTGGTGTCCTTTCAGTTTAACGGAAATTTAGTTTAACCACTGAGTTGATAATCAAAATTGACCCAACGTAAAGATATTCAAAATGCGCTGACATTTTGAGGGTTTGTCCTTCGTCAGAGCAAACAGAGGAATTATGGGTTGTGTGCGGTTTACATACAGAAAGATGGAGCTACGCCGTTGGTGGGAACGTGGTAAGATGAAAAAAAAAATTAGTTAATGAAAAGCGTTGGTTGATACTATGGGGATTAAGGGTTTGAAAGATAAAGTTTTTGTTCCGGATTTTGAGATTTTTGTGGCTTTTGGTGTTACCTTGATGTATGGAGAGGCCGCAGATCGCCATTTCAGTTTAATGGATCAATTTTACTATCTGCATGGGCATCGGACGGTTGATCCGTAATTACCATGACAGAGATTGCAATTTTAACAGTTTTTATTCCACGGAAACGTCAGTGTCTTCTTAAAGAGTGCGACGGAAAGTTAAAAAGTAATGAAATATATCTCTTCAGCTGGCGAGGTTATTTTACCCTGATGTCTTTCACGAGTGATATATATGACTTATGCTGAATTGCAAGTGAAGAGTGATCATCGCAGTAAATTTTCCAATTTAAGCAACTGGAAAGAAGAAGCCTGAAAAAATCAGGGCTTCAACGGGATTCGAACCCGTGACCTCCGCGATACCGGTGCGATGCTCTACCAACTGAGCTATGAAGCCACACATTGGGAGCGAGGTCAATTTATTGAGTTCATATCTTCCCGCACAGTGAAGTGATGTGAAGTATATATGAAATAATTCATATTTGTACTGCGGTTGTAGATGCAAGTGAAGAGTGATCATCGCAGTAAATTTTCCAATTTAAGCAACTGGAAAGAAGAAGCCTGAAAAAATCAGGGCTTCAACGGGATTCGAACCCGTGACCTCCGCGATACCGGTGCGATGCTCTACCAACTGAGCTATGAAGCCACACATTGGGAGCGAGGTCAATTTATTGAGTTCATATCTTCCCGCACAGTGAAGTGATGTGAAGTATATATGAAATAATTCATATTTGTACTGCGGTTGTAGATGCAAGTGAAGAGTGATCATCGCAGTAAATTTTCCAATTTAAGCAACTGGAAAGAAGAAGCCTGAAAAAATCAGGGCTTCAACGGGATTCGAACCCGTGACCTCCGCGATACCGGTGCGATGCTCTACCAACTGAGCTATGAAGCCACACATTGGGAGCGAGGTCAATTTATTGAGTTCATATCTTCCCGCACAGTGAAGTGATGTGAAGTATATATGAAATAATTCATATTTGTACTGCGGTTGTAGATGCAAGTGAAGAGTGATCATCGCAGTAAATTTTCCAATTTAAGCAACTGGAAAGAAGAAGCCTGAAAAAATCAGGGCTTCAACGGGATTCGAACCCGTGACCTCCGCGATACCGGTGCGATGCTCTACGCGCATTTTTATCAGTCATCATCTACATTATGATCCATCAAAAGACTCATGGATAAACGTGAAAGTAGTTATCTCATTTTATCTATAGCTGCTGGATGTTTTCTTATATAAAACTATATGCTTTTTTAATCAATCATATCCTGGGAAAGCGCGGAATATTACTTAGCACTTAACCTACGAGGCCGCAGACCGAGTTGGCTTATATTCATCAATTATTCTGCGAAATTATGCGGATAGCAGGATGATTGTAAATTATTTAAGACACTGTGATGACAAAGCACAGTTTACTGGGTGGATTGCGGACGAATCTACCGTCATAAATTGCAGGATAGCTTTATGTCTGTTGTTCGCTCACTACGAGTATTGGGTGCATCATAACCATATTTCAGTCATAAATACACTCTATTTTCTGATAAGAACCTTTTTATAAGAACGTTGAGACTGAGATTAAGCCGAATTCGAAGAACATGCAAAGAACATACTCACCCTGAGAGTAAGTTAAGAACGTCTTTATTTTGCTCATTTCTTTCATAAATGAGTAATATTTTGGATTTTTACCACATTTCGACATGATATGAGACGTAATCAACGGACGCGCAACTCAAACGAACGTTTTGCCGCTAGTTAGAGTATTAGGGCCCGATTACATGGCGAATTTCAGCCCGGCTTCTGAAACATGGAGAGTGATTCAGCCCGGGGCGCAATTCAGCCCGGGCTGAAAATCCTAGCCCGGTTTGCTGGCCAGAAAATCTGAAAAAATCTCATGTAATCGAAACGGAATTTCAGCCCGGGCTGAATAGTGAGCTTGGACATGCGCAGTGATTTTGTTTTCCAGGAAACAAGATGGCTGCTGCTAGTAGGAAGGAAAAGCTAATATTTCAGCCCGGGCTGAAATTCGTCATGTAATCGCAACAAAATTTCAGCCCGGTTGACCGGACTGACATTTCAGCCCGGGCTGAAATTCGCCATGTAATCGGGCCCTTAGTAGGGACTTCGGCAAAAGCTACTTTTACCAGCTGTTTACTAACTTGCTGTCAACAAAGTTTATGCTAATGTTATCATGCAGCTGTTTCTGAAGCTTGTACACACAAGCTTTCCGTCGGTGAATTTTGAAATTGAACGCATCTTAGCCGTGACACAACTTAATTTTTCCTTTCTTAGTAGTTACTCTTCAAAATTCAGGATTCAGGTTTTTCAGTTCTAAATAAAGAGTAAAAATAAATAAATAAATAAATAAAAATAACAATAATAAGTAAAAAAAAATAAAGATGCAATGAATGCTGGATGACAAACCAACCGATTCAACATCTTGCAGTTTATAACCTGAGGCGATTGTCACCGTATTAATCGATTCGCCTTTGGGAAAGAAACGCCAAATACGATATACTGATGGCCACAGTCGAAACATAATCTAACGCCTTTTTTTGAAGCTCAAGCAAATCTAAGCTAGAAAAGCTCGAAACTAAGTTTTTCTAGAATAGCTCTTCAAAATAGAAAGAAATGTGTCAAAGTTGGAATGGGAACCCATGCTAAAACTTGCAGGTCAGTTAATTACTGTTAAAAAATAACTTATGTGTTATAAGTTGTTGAAAAGTAGGTATCCTAATAGTTTGGTATGTAATAACAATCAAAGAAACTAAAAAAATTCAATGGCACTTACTTTTCGTTGACAATTAGGGAAAAAAGGGCCAAAAAATAAAATGAAATAAAATAAACGGTGGCTGTTGGCTGTGATTATTATCATATGATCCGATATGGTGGCCTTCCTTGAGATACTTATGCTCTGTTTTCTCCGTTTAATAAGGTTGGTATATCAACATTTTTGGCTGTAGATCAAACGTTCTTCGACGACTATTTCTGATAATCGATGTTTATACCAGTCCACGACCCGAAAATACAAAAAGCTGGAATAGAAGTAATGCATTCAAATTCGTTTTTACTCGATCCGGCTTTTATTTTGATTGATCAGCTGCAGTTGTAAGTGGTTCAGATAAAGATCAAACAATTTCTTTTTTGGTTCCTAACTGAACACAGGCATAAGAGATAAATTTGCTCCTTTATCACAAGACAAGACTCTCGCTGTCACCAACTGAACATCAGTGACCGGGGATCGATTTTTCAGTGAAGAACATGGTAATTTTATCCTCAGGGGCACAAAACGACCAATTTGTTGAAAAATGTATTATTATACCCCAGTTAATAAAACTAAATGTTATTCAGACATTTTCAGGTCTTTTTCAATATTGCTGGGAAAAAAATATCTGTTCCTTTTTGCCAGCAAGACACACAAGATATTTCCCAGCCAGCTAGATAAAATTGATTGGTTTCCCAGCCAGGTGCAAATTGAGCACCCTGCACAACATCAAAAAAGACAATTTCATATGTCCTAAGCCAAATGGGCATGGGAAAAGGCCTCAAATAAAGCCTTCAGTGGGGGGGGGGGGGGGGGGGGAACCAAAATTCTCACAACAATCCACATTTCGCCAGCCAGCAGCACTCACATTGCTACCACACTTCAGAAATTACCAACCGAAATCCATATGCAGAAAAAAATTTCAGAACCAACTCTGGGAAACTAGATAACTGATATTTTGCCAGCCAGCACAATACCTCGGGGGAACAGATAAAGTGAGGAACAGATTCGTTTTGTGCCCCTGTATCCTCTACCGAACTTCCTAAGAGAAGCGAATTCGTAGTTTGGATAGAGACTATTTTGTTAGCTGTCATTAACGTGGCCGCTTTCTTTGGCAATTTATCAGTTTGTTTCGCTGTCTACAAAAGCCAGAGGCTTCGCACGCTTCCCAACGTGTTTGTGGTAGCACTAGCTGTCAGTGACATTCTCATATCGACCTGTAGTATGCCATTTGCAGTTGTAACTCTGTACCGTGGCCGGTGGATTTTCGGTGACAGGCTTTGTTTTTTCCAAGGATTCGTGATGTTTAACTTTGCACTGGCGTCCCTGGGCACTATGGGGATAATAGCTGCCAGCCGATATTTCTGCGTTGTGAAACCACAAAAGTACATGGCGCTATTTACTAAACGAAGGGTTTTAATGTACATAGCCGCTGTGTGGTGTACGGCCCTTGTGGGATCTGTGCCTCCACTATTTTTTGACGAGGTCGGCTATATGTTTCAACCGGCAAAGGCAGAATGCATGTACAAATTTGAAACTAACATTGCCTACACTGTCTTCATTGAATTTGTGTTTATAGCAACGGCCTTAACTGTCATCACAGTGTGCTACTCCAAGGTGTTTTACACAGTATCACAATCAAATCAAGTTTTCTCGCAACAAAATTCGGACCTCCATCATGATCAACTCAGAGCAAACGTGGAAGAAGCAAAAGTGACCAAGACTCTAGCGGCAGTTATGGCTGGTTTCACGTGTTGCTGGCTTCCTATCTGTGTAATGGATTTCATAGATGCCGCGCGAGGGGAACCCACTTTGCCGCGACAGGCCTACCTTACATATGCGTTTTTAGCTTACTTGAGCAGTACCATTAACCCCATCATATATGGTGCCATGAATAGGTACTTCCTGCAAGAGTGCAAGGCTATTATGAGACGGGCATTTTGTGTAAAAATATGACATAGCTCAGGATTTCGCAAGAGTATGTAAAAACGGTCAATTATGATTTACATATCGTTCAATCGTTCCGCCCGGATAGCTCAGCTATTGCTTTCAACAAAAACGTTGATATTGTAACACGTTACCTTCGCGTGGTATCAGAGCCCATCTCTTACGCCATATATTGGGGTCATAGGGGTTTTTGGAGGGCTCGTCATAGCTTCCTCGCTTCGGATGGCATCCATTTGAATAGCAGGGGGCAATATATATTTTATTGTAGTCTTAGAGGGGCAGTTGTCAAGCCTCTACGGTTTTAATTTCGTTTCAAATGTTTTGGTTCTTCCTCGCTAGTTGCTTTGATATTAATATGTGGGCTAAGCCACAACTTGTACGTGCCAGCCTTTGATTTGTTCAGTCATTGCGGCTTTATCGGCTGTGTACTCCACTAACTGGGTGTCAGCGGGCATTTGATTGTATTGTTCAATCGTTGTCGTGTTATCCATGATCGCACGACACTGGCTAGCTGCCTGTTAGCATTTGATTATATTGTTCAGTCGTTGCCGCTTTATCCATGATCGCACGATATTGGCTAGTTGCCTGTCAGCATTTGATTATATTGTTCAGTCATTGCCGTTTTAATTTATCCATGATCGCACGATACTGGCTAGCTGCGTGTCGGCCTTTGATTTCATATGCATCATTTATTTTGATTATGTTGTTCAGTCATTGCCGCTTTAATTTATCCATGATCGCACGATACTGGCTAGCTGCGTGTCGGCCTTTGATTTCATATGCATCATTTATTTTGATTATATTGTTCAGTCGTTGCCGCTTTATCCATGATATCGCACGACAATAGCTAGCTGCGTGTCAGTCTTTGATTATATTGTTCTTAACTTTTTACTGTGGCGAAATTTTTAACCCCACCTTTCCTGAAGAGATTTCAATCTTCATTTGTAATTGCATTTGTATTTTGTAATTAAACTCGTCACATTTGAAGACATTTAACCCAAACAGTCTGGTTTTCCATCTGGCCCTCTTTTCTCTTCAGCAAACTAGTGCGACGCCTTTGTGGAGCTCTCGATGATTCAATGTTCGCAAATGACTCGAAATAAAAAATAAAAGTGGTCATTTGAGTTTCTTAAATCAGGGTATTGTTCCAATACAAGTCGCTGCGACATGTCTTTTTTTGTGACGAGACATTTAACTATTAAACATTGATCATGGGAGCAGGGTTGGCGCAGTGGTGAGAGCACTCGCCTCCCAGGTTCGATTCCTGGGCTCGACGTCATATGTGGGTTGAGTTTGTTGTTGGTTCTCTACTCTGCTCCGAGAGGTTTTTCTCCGGGTACTCCGGTTTTCCCCTCTCCCCAAAAACCAACACTTCCAAATTCTAATTCGATCCGGATGCGGGACCTCCCTGAAAACCACCTCGCGGTGAGTGGAGCTTCCTGAGTAAATATCATTGATTTAATTTAATTTAATTTTGATTAACATTGATTAACTAACATTGATTGTCTTTAGCTAACGTTGGTGTGATGTCTAACGACGTTTAATGTAGATCGGGAGGTGTCCACTTACGAGAGGTTGAAAAGAAAAACACCGTGGAAGGTAGGGCGTGTTAGTGATTACTTCTGAATCAAATTTTCCTATTTTAGTAGAGATTTCGTGACTTTTGGTATTGATGGTTCTGGCATAACAAAATCACAGCGGACACATCGAAAAAACCTTTGTGCAATATTAACTTAGTTACAGCGTGCCCTCCTTTGCAATGGTGCAAAGAACGTACTATACGGTGAACAATCAAATTTTAAAGAATACTTTTCAATAACTTATAAAACTCCGCAGCTCTTTTTCGCACCATTGTGGTTGTTATACACAATCATTAACCACATGTCCTCCCGGTTCAGACGCCGTACTTCAGCCGAGCCGAATCGAATTCAACGATTAGTCCGACCTAAATTAATTAATCGAGGCTGAATTGATTCAGAGGCCGAACTTTATTCGGCCGAAATTAATTCACTGAAGAAAATTAAGATTCGGTCAATAGTTTAGCACACAATTGTAAACATGGCGAACGCCAAGATCTGCAAACAAGAGCCTTTCTTCTGCTCAAAATGCTAGGAAACAGTGCAAAAAGAAGAAGAATGCGAATTCAAATCGTCCTAGCCTATTTTGCAAACCAGAAGAAGACATGTGATAACTGTATGTGAACTCACTCTTCTTTTGGGGTGCTCTTGGTCATGCCCCATCGAGTGGTAGTGACGAGTCAGTACAGATGTTCTTGCCTGATTGAAGTATTTCGCCGCAACGAAACGCGAACTACACATGTCACATACGTTTGAAGTTTGGCCCGCCAAACCGCCATTTTTCTCCTGCAACACTCCTTTGCGGATGCTCTCATGTAAAAACAGCATGAAAAATACATAATTATACATTTGATTCGGCTCATGTGAATTACGGCATCTGAATCAAAGCCGGTCTCCAGCCGTTCTTCCCGGCTGAGGCAGGCGGGATTAATTGGCTCAGCCGATCTAAATTAGCTCAGCCTTTCATTTTTCAGGAACTTCTCCCCAGTCAGCGAGCAACGCATCTTAAAAACTAAAATTAAACACTGAAGTCCGGAAGATCGCTCTCCTATTCGTGTAAACATATTAAAATTCTACCAAGTCTGTACTCTTCTTTATGACAAACATTCGCCAGTGAGTGCGCAAAAACTTTGACAGTTGTTGTAAAAATTGTCGTGTGAAGCACTTAGCATATCCAATATTGTGTTGAATGTGCTAACAAAATTCTGCAAACGAGTTGAAGTAGGAAGTAATACTGAATATGATGGACATTCTTCCTCGTCAGACTTGATTTGTTTTCGCTATTCCAATGACAGGGCTATGACAAGTGATTTCACATGCTTCGGCGGAAACGTGTGCCTTCTTCAGGCCGTAAGTGTTAAAAATAATTTAACCATTAGAATAAATTTTGTAAGATGGATTTTAACAAGAACTGCCAAGTTTCTCTCGCACTCATTAATTCACTAATTCTCACCATGCAGTTACCATCGAGTACAGACAGAAAAAAAAGTATTATTTATGCTAAACTTTGTGCAGCGACGGCTCCCGGGGCGATAATATACGCCGGTCTTTATTGTTTTTAACTTAAGTCAAATGTAGATGACATTCTCCCTGAAAAAAAAAAAAAAACCTAAAATTATCAGCTGCCGTCAACTTATCTATGTAGAAGCTTCCAAATAAAGTATATTACGATCGACATTTCATGTGTCAATGAATATAGTTATGTGAGTTGAAGATTTGTTTCTGGTGTGCCGTCTTAACTGCGCAAAAAATGGAAAGTACATTAATTCGTTTCAGTGGGACTTGGCCCTTTATTTGCACTACGCCATCTGCGGGATGAACTGACAACCAAAACGTCTCTCCAAGTAGTCTGAAAACGAATTAAACTGGGGTCATTCGCTCGGGTGATCATATAAGGTACAGCAGAATTATTTTGGCGCAACTATCAGAAGCAATCTGGCCACCACCATTATCATCATCAGGAACATAATCCATCAATAACTGGGTGTTGGTTTTTTCAGAAAAGCTGTATTTTGTCCATACATGGAGAATTTCGTTTCTACTACTGAACTTTCCCATAGAAGCGAACACTTAGCGCTAACCGAAACTATTTTGTTAGCTGTCATTAACGTGGCCGCTTTCTTTGGCAATCTATCAGTTTGTTACGCTGTCTACAGAAGCCAGAGGCTTCGCACGCTTCCCAACGTGTTTGTGGTAGCACTAGCTGTCAGTGACATTCTCATATCGACCTGTAGTATGCCATTTGCAGTTGTAACTCTGTACCGTGGTCGGTGGATTTTCGGCGTCAGGGCCTGTCTTTTCCAAGGATTCGCAACGTTTAACTTTGCAATGGCGTCTCTCGGCACTATGGGAATTATCGCAGTCAGCCGATATTTCTGCGTTGTGAAGCAACAAAAGTACATGGTGCTATTCACTAAGAGAAGGATTTTGATGTACATTGCTTCGGTGTGGTTACTGGCCCCTTTTGGATCTGTTCCTCCGCTATTTTTTGACGAGGGTAAATATGAGTTTCAGCATGCAAAGGCACAATGCTTGTACTCATTTGGGGCTAATATTCCATTCTCCATCTTCATTGACTGTGTGTTTATAGCAATACCCCTAACTGTCATCACAGTGTGCTACACTAAGGTGTTCTACACAGTATCAAGATCGAATCGAGTTTTTTCCCCTGAAAACAATCCCCATCAGCTCAGAGCAAACGTGGAAGAAGCGAAAGTGACGAAAACCCTAGCGGTAGTGGTGGCTGGTTTCACATGTTGTTGGCTTCCTGTTTGTGTAATGGATTTCATAGATGCCGCGCGACGGGAACCCACCTTGCCGCGACAGGCCTACCTTACATATGCGTTTTTAATTTATTCGAGCTCTACAATTAACCCCATCATATATGGTACCATGAATAGGTACTTCAGAAAAGAGTTCAAGGCTGCTCTGAGGCGGGCATTCTGTTTGCGCGCATAATATGGAGATTTCCGATGATGTTTGTGTAAGCTGTGTTGACATATTTAGGGAAGACGTTGACACATTTTCCTTTTATCGTAATTGCTGTGATGTTTTGTATATATCATTATATTTTACATTCACCTCGACATGGTTTAGTCAAAAATAGTTTATTACATGTTTAAAAAATTTGAAATTTTGTTCTGATTAAATCTTAAGTGTAACACGGTTATTCACTGTACAAGCGTCGTACAGGACGCGAAACTCTTTGTGGATGTCAAAATCTGACAGAAAACTCTCATTAGCTTGTTAAAGAAAATGTCAAGCGACTATTTAAAAAATTAGGGCGCTTGACGGTTCATCAGTTGGATACTACTTTGCTTTGTTTAACTCTGTACGAGGTATGTAAGTTACTTGTCTGATTTCTCCTTCTTCTCAACTTCGAAGAGGACGGCATTTACATATATATTTAACAATAAGACCCGTAGCCCGTAAGGTTTAAGGAACGTCTTTGGAACGTTCACGTTAAAGAGCTAATCAAGTCCTTCACACAAAAACTGAATCTTCTCAGGTCCTTGTATTTTTTACCGACTTCGGCGAGAGCTGATTTTTATTTTAAGGTAATTTTACCATCTGTCACCTACGGTTTGGTTGTATGGGGCTCCTGTAGCAAATCGCTCATTGATGTGCTGGAGAAAATACACGTACGTACCGCTAAAACCATCTACAACCTGGACTGGTATACAACTAGCGATCAGGTTTTAGCCCGATGCAACTGGTTTACTATTAATTGTTTGTACGAAAATAGATTGCTTTCATTAGCACACGACTGTTTTTATGATTTTTCACCTACTCCTATTAAGCAGCTATTTAAGAAATATGATTGTAACTACAACCTGCGAAGCAAATTGGCCTTTTTGTTACCCAAGCCAAAATCAGAACTTCTTCGTAAGTCCACTTGCTACAAAGCCATATCTGCATGGAATTCTCTTGAAAATCACACACGTTCTATCGCAAGCAGAAGCCTGTTTAAAAACACTCTCAAACGTAGAATTTCATGTAAATAGCTTATTAATTTTTATTTGTAAATAGTACCTTTTTTAACTTCTTAAATACACGACCACATCAGCTCCGCTGTAATTTTTATCGTGTTTAAATAAATGTTGTTGTTGTTGTTGTTGTTGTCAATAGCCCATGAGGCGAAGGCGAAGGGTCTAATTGTTTTAGCACCACCCAACTATTCGAACAGAAAAGGCAATAATAAAGTTAGCAAGTGCAAGTTGAAGAAATATTTATTTGGGAATAAAACGAAAGAAAGCGTCAAGCTCGATTGCTACTCGAGGACTAAATTACTAATAGTCCTCTAGTAGCGTAGCCAATCAAAATGCAGGATTTGCATTGGTCCAGTAGTTGGGTGATACTATATATATATATATAAGTCAGTGTTCTTGTTATTTGCCATCACTGTAAATAGTTTTTTAGTTTTTAATTTTTAACCTGAAGAAGGCTGAACGGCCGAAACGTCGTGCATTAAAACCTACCCAGAACAGTCAAGAGTTGGTCTCTTCGTCGCTATTTAAAGTACACTAAATTACAAATTCACGTCGAGACATCGTATCCTGTGGATCCTCTTACTGGGAGTTCATCGTTTTCGTAAACCAATTTTACACTGATTATATATATAGGTATGTGAAGCGGCTACTATTTCAGTCAAAGTTTTTGAAGTATACGTATGAAAAGATAAGCGATTATTCCACCACCTACTAGAGTTATATTTTATAAAGTGACCTCCCAGGGAGTCCCGAAAAGCCACAAATTTTAATTTTTCCTGTCATTATTTGCTTGAAGAAGCTATGTCAGGAGATTTTAATACTTGTTTTTTTAATATTGCTTTGAAAAGCTGAAAAAGAGTATTGAAATAAAAAAAATTCTAAATTAATGATTCCGTTTGGTTTAGATTTATTTTTACCGATCTTTAGCCAAACTATAAATAAGAATCTTTGGCTTAGGATGGCCAAGATCGGAAATGGAACCGCAACGTGGATAAATTGGGCCAACTATTTCCTGAGTTGTAGCAAATGTGGCCAAAATCAGACCCGTTCGCCGGAGAAAATAGCTTGATATATTTGTTTTCGTGTTTTAGGGGCATTTCCGTTATGAGCAATGATGGTTAACTTGACCTCCAAAACATAAAGAAATCACCATTGCATAGTCCCTTTAAGCGTTGCCTGTCGTCATAGGTTGAGTAATTTCCGTAAGCTCGGTTACAACTACTTTAATTTAAGTGTATAAAATTAAAATTTCCTTAGAACTGAAAGCCCTCGAAGACGTCACGCGAGCTAAGTTCACTTTTGGCAGTGACCATGTTGTGTTTAGTTGTAAGCTGTGAGTGGGAAAATTAAAGAACTAAGGTTAAATCTAGCGCCTACTCTCACTGAGATACGGCCTTTTGAAAACAATCTCCATTAAAAATATGCCCTTTAGTTAAACCAAAGCACACATAATATACAAGTAAGCTCCTTTGTAAAAGCCATTTGACTATTTTCTTTATTTGTCTAAAGAAGGAACTTGCTTTGGAGCAAAAAGTGAAGTCAGTGGGCGTCCCAAAATAGATCACCGCTGGAGGCCGAAAAAGTCCTTCCTATTATTACAAATGCAAGTCTTCCTTGTTTGCATTGTCCGTGCACATCTTGACTTGAGCGTATTAGACACTGCCTTTAGAGAAGGCGGGTTGTTTTCAATTTGGCTAGGCCTCGCATCTAATTTGTTGAATTTATGTGTTAAACATGGCTTTTCATTCATGGCTTGAACAGCCTGTTGTGCGGTCATTTACCGAAGTTGAATCCATTTTACTGAAGCGGGTCACTTCATAAGTGAGTGGGCCGATAGGAGACCCCTTTTC
Source organism: Galaxea fascicularis (assembly GCA_948470475.1). Taxonomy (NCBI): domain Eukaryota; kingdom Metazoa; phylum Cnidaria; class Anthozoa; order Scleractinia; family Euphylliidae; genus Galaxea; species Galaxea fascicularis. The sequence continues at coordinate 385,258 of OX419337.1, read as the reverse complement.
CGGTCATGATTTTAGAAAATGGGATTTTGTTTTTGCTTATATCTTTTCCAAATTTTTTAATTACTGAATGACTTGCAAACAGGAATTATTGCAAATACGAATTCTGCTTGGCCGGTAGGCAAAACTGACTTAAGGAATATAATGACGCATCAATCAGCTGATACTCCCAAAGACTTGTTCGCAGTTGTGTTAATTTGTCGCATTATCTGAGTGAACTGATAGAGCGAATGGAACTAAAATAGAAGTGGATATTGGTTACTGTTCTTGTACCTCCAGGCGTAGATGTACATAAGTACCGCCTCGTCCTCCATCGCCCGATACATTTGTCAGAGACGCTTTCGTTTTCTAATACTAAAACCAAGCAGGGACGCAAATAAAACAATCCAAGTGTTAAGCAGAAAGAAAAACAGCGAAATATTGATCCGCTTAACGGCTTACGATTATCCTTGCATTTGCGTCGCTGTTGAAAACCACAATGGTCTAAGAGGATTACATGATAGAGTTCAAACTGATGTTAAAACTTACATTTCGCGGACTTAGGCTGCGCACATTTGAATTTTGAACGTCACTACCAAAGCAGTAAATACGTGGCACGAAAGAGGTAATTATATAGTGAAAAAGAATAGTTTAGAAAACAATGTTGTACATTTTGAGTAGCGCTGTTACGGATCGTAAAAAAGGGACACTGCGGAGCTGAAACTTCGTCGCTATTGTTCAATTTTGGAGAGTCGAAGAAATTCAAAACGGAAGTAAATTGAAAAGTCTAATCGGGAGTCACTTAGTTGTAGCAGTGGCAAACAGTTCCTCTGATGCCGATGAAGTTAGCATTTAAGATTCTTCATGCTGTTAAAGAAGAAAACCTGATTCACATTTTTCTGTGATGTCTAACTGAATATTACACTTCGAAACTTATCAGTTATTAGCCAGGAAAGAGTGGTTCCTGAAATTTTCCGTGTTATTCGTCATATCGGCATATTAGACCGCCTTGCGAAAGGATATTAAAAATTAGACAACTGACAAACTTCTGGCATTATGTTAAACAATAAAATAATTCACAGCATGCATAATACACAACGTATTAAACGACTTATTCAGGTTAATCCCATTGGCGACAATTTTAGCAGCTTGATAGGGTAAGCGGATCCTTGAGAAGTTGACTAGGGTTAAATGTCTCCACAACAATCGTAGAAACCATCCATCTTTGCTCTTAATGAACTATAAATTAAGCTCAGGACCGGGGTTCTAAACTTTACCTTCAGAAGCTAATGGAGAAATCACTTTCAGTCGAACTCTCCAAACGAGGTGGCTTCCTTGTTTGGATTGAAACAATTATGTTCGGTGCCATCAATTTTGCGGCCTTCTTTGGAAATCTTTCCATTTGTTATGCGGTGCACAGGAAGCGAAAACTCCGCACGCTCGCTAACATGTTTGTGGTAGCACTGGCTGTGAGCGATATTTTAATGTCTACGTGCTGTATGCCGTTTTCAGTTGTGACGCTGTTCAATGGCAGATGGATTTTCGGAGCAGGTTTTTGCCATTTTCATGGCTTCGGTGTTTTCACATTTGGTCTGGCCTCACTTCTCACCATGGGAATAATCGCAGTTAGTAGATATTTCTGCGTAGTCAAACCTCAGAAATACTTGGTGTTTTTTAACGCGCGAAAAACGTTGTTCTACATCGTTGCTGTGTGGTTCGCAGCTTTTATTGGATCCGTGCCTCCATTTTTCTACAAGAAAGGCGGATTTCAATTTCAAGCAGGGAAAGCAATGTGCTTGTACACCTTTCAGTCACACATTGCGTACACTGCTTTCATAGAATGCGTGTACGTAGCAACACCCTTGACTCTCATTACATCCTGTTATGCGGTGGTGTTCTACACTGTTTCACGAAATAACCGAAATTTTTCGCCTGAAAATAACCCCCAGCAACTCAAGGCAAACGTGGAAGAGGCAAGAGTGACCAAGACTCTTGCGATGGTTATGGCTGGTTTTGCGATCTGTTGGCTTCCAGTCTGTATAATCGACTACATTGACGCAGCACGAGGGGAGCCCACTCTGCCTCGACAGGCCTACCTTGCATACGGGTTCCTGGTTTATCTGAGCAGTACCATCAATCCCTTCATATACGGTGTTATGAATAGGCACTTCAGGCGGGAGTACAAGGCTATGCTGAAGACAGCACTTTGCTTGCAAATATGTCCAGGTGCGGGGATGTCCGAAGAAACTTCGGGAAGTGACGGCAAAAGATCCCGCGGGAAACTAGCGTCTAACTAATGGGAGAGATAACAGGCGGTATATTTGTCCCACTGGTCTGCGGGTCATATCATTATAGACCCAATACGAAGGTCGTAATCTGTCATGTAAAATTGTCTCACGTCGCTTTTTCGCACTGATTTTTCAATGAATAACGGTGCGGTTTGCGTGAAGTTTTTAAGTTTCGTTTATACCAGCTGTGGACTGAAACTGTATAACCTATCATCGTCCAAAGCAGCAAAAGTGTAGCATAATCTCTGTTAAAATTCGACAAATTGGAGTCAAAATGGCATAGGTGTACCTGATACTCGGAGCCCTGACTTTTATCGGTAGAATTCCCGAACAAGCAAAGAGAGGAGCACGGTGAGATGTATAATCGGAAAAATATGTCAGACGAAGAGGCACAAAATTGTCTCAAAGATTTCTCATATGTATATTCTCTCCGCGAGGACTGACTTGTCGTCTTGTTCAGTAAGCTTGTACGCTCCTTTTTTTTAAAAAAGAACCTTTATTTGTAAGAACATTGAGGCTAAGAATATGCTTAAAACGTACCCAGTCTGAGAGTCAGTTAAGAACGTCTTTATTTTGCTCATTTATTTTTTTTTTAATGAGTAGTATTCTATATACACATCAACTTTTTCTGCGTTTTCGCCGCAAAATTTGGTGACTTAATGTCGCGTTGTGAACCTCTGTGTTTAAAGCTAAATTAACCAACAGTTGGTTGGCACGACATCGTGTGTATACCATGTAAATTAAGAACACCTTTCAGAACGTTTTCAGGCTCAAATCGTGAAAAAAAAAAGTCGAACTTCAGCTCCAATATTAGACGTTCAAGATTATAAAAACAAAAAGAACGTCTTCAATGGGGTGATTCATCGTCGTTTGCTTGCCATACTCGTCTCGGTATTCCAACGCATAATTCGTCTGGGACGATACTAGACATCGGAACTGGTGTCTGTCGTAAATTAAGTCAAAGCACCCCAAATATTTACTAAGTATTTCTGAGGGTCACTGTTTAATCGTTGCAACAAGAGATTCACTCAGCTAGAACCAGAAAAAATGCGTTCTCTTCTCCAATTTCCACAATTTTACCGTCCCTTTCCGCGAGTGGTCGGGAGAAATGACGACTGCTTGCAGTCTAAGAGGAATAAGTTAACGTTACTGGAGTATTAAATTATTATAAGCCGATTTTAGCTTCAGTAAACATTTCAGGAAATGCTTAGACAGGCTTTATAACTGCTATTAAAAAAAACAAACAAAAGGAAAGAAAACAAATTAAAATAGTTACGCATTCAGAAAAAACACATTACATACTTTATCATCGGAGTTAGTATTTCTACGTTTTTCCTGGTGTCCATCCTGGAGGCAAGATGGCCGAGTAGTTTAGGGCGCTCTTGCCACTAACTGGTGTTGTTCTGGGTAAGTGCCTGGTTCAACTCCTCGGTCATCCTTGTAAATAGCCAAGTGGTCTGGAATTCTTATCATGTTATGATTATTTGAATTATTTGTTTCTTGGGATTTGAGTGGAGTGCCTGTAAACTAGCTTGGATAGCTAGTGCACTTCCACTATTAACACAGTCATGGGCGTAGGGGGGGGGGGGTCATACTGTGTCAAACACAGGGTACTCACCAGATTGTCACCTGTATATTGTAGGTTGTTTGCTTAAAAACAAAAAGCTTACAAAGGGGGGGGGGGTCATGGGCACCCAAGGACCTCCCTAGCTACGCCCTTGAACACAGTATATATCTATTGTTACGCATTCGTGTGGCGTAAGGCCCTGGCAAACGAGGACATATTGTTGCGGACACATTGTTGCCAACACAAATGTTTTCTCGTTTGCCCGCGCGGGCAACATTTGTTGCGGACACAAATTTTTGTGTCTTCAACAAATGTTTCCCTGTTTGCGCAGCATGGAAACACAACATTCATTTTGTGTCCCCGCGCCGAAGAAACATCATGAGCCTTTAGGGCCCTGGCAAACGAGGACACATTGTTGCCGACACAAATGTTTCCGCGTTTGCCTGCGCGCGCAACATTTGTTGCGGACACAAATTTTGTGTCCGGGTCACAAAAAATGTTTCTGATTTTGTTCAGAAACATTTTGTGTCGACAACAAATGTTTCCCAGTTTGCGCAGTATGGAAACAATCATGAGCAACATTGTGTCCGCAACAATGTGTCCTCGTTTGTCAGGGCCTTTAGAGTGGTCTAAAGTAGGGACGATACAAAAATCTCCCAACAATGTTTTGCGACGTTTGGATTGTGGAACTTGACAAACATGACTATAAGGGCGACGGTAGTGAGGTTTGTGGCGAGAGAACAGGGCGTTTCCGGCAAATGTTGGCCTTTTTGAGAACGACTAATTAGACTTTAGAACCCATGGTTAAGAAAAAACTTCCGTGAAGTTCATTCTAAGCTGGAGGCTCCTTAAGCTGGTGAAGGATGTAAACCTAACACAGTTTACTAAGAACAATTTACTTGGGAATTCATCCGCATTCATAGCGATGACAACAAACTTTAAGTTGTATTTAACTTATTAATCCCTGTTATTTTCTAATGCCACTTTGAACAACTATTCTCACCGTATATAGAAATCTTTTAAATATTTAGAGTGTATTAAAGCTTGACGGAGTAGCCACTGATTCCGCCTGTTTTAATTCTGTTACCATCATGTCACATATTGGTACATTTTTGCTCAACACATGTTTGCTGCGTCCTTTATAGGCACTGGTCAGTTTTAAAACCCTAAACACAAAGTCAGAACGAGTCGCTGCTAAGAAGACATAATCTTGAGATTAAGAGGAAAAATGAAGCGTTTATTATTTCATTCAGTATTCCTGGTCTAAAATTTCCATTGTTCCACACTCAAATACAAAATTACATTATTCCCTTTTTGCTGTCCAGTACCAAAAAAAAGCCATGATATATTTCATTACTCGTCTGCAAATACTTTTCGTTGTTATCCCTCAATCAAACGAAAACAAATAAAGCATTTGAATTTGTTTCTAATGGTGCGAAATTGTCTAAGCCATCTTAAGCTATCTTACACGAATTAGGCGGGGATTAGACTCCCTTTGACCCAAAAATAGACAACGAGCCTCGGTATGTTTCAAACAATGAAAGGTGCGAGACGACTTCAGGTGACAGTTCAGCCATAGCAGATCGAGTGAGCTGACGAAACATAAAAATCAATCTGGCGTACAGTTTGAGAATAAAGAAAGCTCATTTGAAATGCAGATGTATTTTGCTTTAAAGCCGTTGGAGACTAAAGGAGAGGCCACGGGCCACCATTATTCTCACAAATACATACGCCGAGGTAGTCTACCATCTTTCCGTTTCCTTAAACTAAAAGATCAATTTAGAAATCTATCTTTTCACTCTTGCGTTCAAGGGAACGTTTTTCGTTGAAACTAATCAATGCTTATCTTTTCCCGTCACAGCTGATATATACCTTCACGCTTGGCGTGTCGGTATATATCCACCGCAATCCACCCCCCGGCCCATTCGTTTATTTATTATCGTGAGTCTGAGTACCCCGATCAGAGCGCGAGAAAAACGCAATCCAGTGTTTTAGTATACACTAAAATGAAATGTCCGCCGAACATGATAGCGCCGAGTTTAATGATATTAGGAGCGAATATCATGAAGTATGCCCCGAAAAAAAATGACGTGAGCACCGAACCATCGAGTATGATGAAATAGGTACCGAAGATCTGGAAACTTACACCGATTATAATGATTTAAGCACCAAATATAATGAAGCTTCCGCCGAATATACGATGAACTGAAGCGCCCAATATAATGAAATAGGCACCGAATATAATGAACCTTTTGTACCGAATGTTACGGCCAAACGAGTCATAACATTGATGTGGCGCTCTGTAGGCACGGCGGAAAAACCGCTGATTGGCTAAAAAATCTGTTACCTTTGAGCATGCTCACGCGTTTTCCGCTGGCTATGTGCGGCTGCACACGAGTTCGAAAATGTAGAATTGCTGTCAACGCCTGGCATCGAGAGCTTCGAACAGCGAGGATTATTGTATATTTGTGCCCATCTCGAACTTCTACTGGTCGAAAAGAATGCGGATTAGGCAAAGGTAGGTACGTTTAAATTTTCTTCCTACTTTTTCGCTTTTTCCGAGCTTCATTCTTCGTGTTATGTTATCTTTTGTCGGTTGGAGCCGTCGCTCTTCTGTCATGTTCATTTTATAGTGCCAAGCGAAGTACGTACTTTATTTGACAAAACTCTTCGTGATTTATTTTTCTGTTGTAGATATCGGTGTGTAGATGATCTGACACAACAGAGTTGAAAGGTAAGTCAAATTTTCCTGCCAAAATCAACAAAATTTGAGCTTTAACACAGGCCATCACTGGGCGGTTGATATTTGTGGCGCCATTTTTCTCACGCGTGTTTTGTTTCGCGAAGTTTGTTGTCCCGATCACTCATATTTGGTTCAAATTAACTTACCCTATCGCTAAAATTACCAGTCATATCTTGACTTGCTTCTGGGAAGAGATCCGTTTGGTTTTTGCTAAGACTGTCGTTAGCTTATAAACTTAGTTGTAGTGAAATTATAAGAGATACAGTACATTTTTTTTGTGTGTGTAATATAAAATACATCTTTGGCTATCTTTCGCAGTGGTGCACAAAATAATCTGATATGGTTGATAACCTAGCTTAGAGAGGTTTGTTTTTGTTGTTATTGATTTTGATTAATTGCATGTTTTGAAACCCGGTTTTTAAAAGTAATATCGTGCGAAACGTTTCTGACCTGAAGTCAGTCTTTTTCGAGGTTCATTTACGTGTATAGTGAAGTTTCAAGCATTTTAGGAAGAAAGCTGTCGTTGTTTTGTACATAAATAATACATGTACACTGTGTATAAGCATAATTGAGTTTTGTAAAGAAAATCCTAAGCGGGGTATCCGGAATCGAGTCAAGTTCCATTAAATTAATTATGTTCATAAACCTTGGTCCACTTGAGAATTTCAGCTGGTAGATCAATCACTTTATGAGAGCATAACTAAGTTAAAATATCAGTTGTACACTTGTGAATGTTACTAAATTGTAATAATTTGCAAATTCAGAAGTACAGCCACTTTAGCTGTTTCAGATCCAATCGAATTTAATTTTTATAAGAAGGTTTGAAATTCTGCCACATGTATGTTAGAAATGCATATGTTACAACGAACTGGGACAACAACATGGCTAACTCCATTTACTCTTTATCACTGACAGTTACATTGCTTGCTCGAGTTTGCTTTTATTTTTCTGTTTATACTTCTACGACAAGGAAAGATTGGTCATTTATTGATATTGCTTTTGTTATCTGTGGGTTTCTTCGTGTTGAGTCAGCCCCCCTTTGGTCTTGCAGACCTTACCACACATGGAACACATATGGCCAGTGTGAACATTTACTGATGTTGATACTGGGTTGCTAGAGGTTGCAGGTTTCAAATTTTTGTTTCTGTACTTAAATAAATCTGCCGGGGGAAGGTGGTGAAGGCATTCCTTGGCTCTGAGAAGTAACTTTTGAACCTTTGTTACAGGCTCGTCATTACTGTCACCATCTGAGTTTCCACGATTATTGTTGTCATCATCGTCATCATCATTAGCAGTTGGTTCTTCTCCCTCGTCATCATCACCTCCAGCCAGCAAACCTTTGTTGAAGCTACAAGCAAGCTCTTGTATTCTGAGAGGCAGCTGTACAGAACATATGATGCAGATGGTTCTGTTTGGCATTGAGTAACCATGATCATTATCGTCTGTGAATTGCTCTAGTTAATAGTCAATATTCCCCTTTTGGGGCAGTTATTATTTAGAATAAATTACAAAACAATTGCTGGTCATGGTGATGTGCCCTCAATTCTGTATTTTCTCTCTGTAAATCAGCAATGATTTTCTTTGCCTCGGCTAACTCCTTGCATTGGTCTGTAGTCTGGGAGGCCCTTTCTTGGAATCCCACATGTACTTTACTCAAGGGCATGTCACACCTCCTCTACCAAAAAAGATTGGGCCAGGGTTTAGTTCATTGTATTAACTTGAGAATAAGTGTTTAATTAAAATCAAAATTTCAGAACAATAAATAGTGATTACCTTTCTCTTCTCTGGGGGCTTGTACAGTTCATGGTTGGTAATGCAGGGTTCCTGGTCCAGGGAATCGAGGTGATTTTTGCACAGAAATGTACCCCCGCTGTATTGAGGCAACTCGCTCAAAACATTTGTCAACCTTCTCGGCCAGGGTGAGAAGTAAGAGCTGTTACTACACTTTGTTTCACCCTTAAAGCAGCAGCTTGTTTGATTTTGTTTTGTAAGCCGTTTTGCACGGTTTCGGCAAAGCCAAACCGCCCTTGTAAAGCCACAAACTACTGCCTCTTGGCCCGTTATTTTGCTAAGTGCACTGGAGCATTCGTCATAATTGCTGCGCAAGCGACAGCTGTACTCGCACAAATTTTCCATTTGGGTACTTACTGCTCAATTACTTGACCCATCACACGAGTTAAAAATCCCAGACAATTAGACGTCGGAATTTAAAGGGCATTTTTGCCGGCTTTTTTAAAACTGGCGACGGTTACCGCGGCTGTTTGTGGTGGGAAAATGTAAACACCCGCGGCAGGTCGCCCAATCATTTTCTCGGGCTGAACGGACTCGTTCGAAGATCAGGTAAGGGCGCAAATTATTGCGAAACCAAAAGCCAAATAGAACAGTTTAGTGAACTATCAGATGTGATTGTGACAAATAAACAAGTAATGGGTTTGTCTTTCGTGACTGCTAACTTGGGAGCTCATACGAGTTCTTCATTTTTGTGCATATGGCTTGCACGAAGGCCATACTGTCGTACGATGTTGTGCTGCGAGTTCATCGCCGGAAAGAAATGCGAAAATGTGTAAGTTCGCCTTTCCCGATTTTTTTTCGCCTTTGATATTTTTTTCCCTTGCTTTTAAAGTTTGTCAGCCTCGATTTATAGCCTTAAGTATTCAAAAACGTTCTTAAGTTTTGAAATTTTGTGTTGCGTGGTAATCGCCAAGAACATGAAGTTCAGTCAAATTAGGTCGCGTGTTTCGATGTTGAAAAGAGACCCTTATTTCGCTTCTAAAGTTATGAAAAATGGAGGACTCTTTTTTATGGAGTCTTATTTCTAGAAAATGGAGTTATTTTTACATTTCTTTTAGTATCTGTTGAGTTACAGAAGCTCAAATTTCGTAGGTTTTAGAGCTTTGTTGAGCCGCTTAGAACCGGCCAGCGGATAGCAATTACACGCGCGAATTAAGCAGCCAATCAGCGGTTTTTCCGCCGTGCCCGCTCTGTATATTTCCTCGGAAAGTGTGGTCAGCGGTTGCATGCCTCAGTCATTTGGATGAACAGTGAATTAACCTATGTTTTTTATTTCTCCATGACATATCCAGATTTGAATAATTTTTAATTGTCCAGATTTTCATGATTCACAGAAGATCACCTTTACAATGATGCTATATTGAAACTTAAATGATAAAGCACAGACGCAAAACACCCGGCTAAATATAATCTTTCATTAGTTTATTTTTTCTTCACCTTTGAGAGTGTATAAAATCATACCCAGGTAGGACAACTTCATAGAAGTATTTCTAGACTGTATTGATTGAAATCAGAGATATCTCGATAACAAGACTTCGACTTTCTCACAAATCTCACAAGAACAATATTCTCAGAAAGCTACAAGAGTGCAACGTTCAGTTCGTGGGGGGTGTCACGTGAAAACTCACGTGACAGTTGGATTCAGTTTTCGACACAGAGGTTAAATTTCGACCATGATGTTCTTTTGACAAAATAAGGCCTTTATCCCATTGCTTCTGTCCCGTTTTTGTAAATGATAGAGACTCAGACCACTTTCGGCTATCTACTTAACCTGTGCTAACAATTAACCAAAGCGGGTATAAACTTAAGCCTCAAAGCATGAAAACGGACATGGGGAGCCTCTCTTTTCATTGTATTTCTTTGATGTTTTTGACGTTGACAACCATCTAGCAAAGTTTCAAATAAAATCTATTGCGACTTCTATTTCTAGGGAATGACCTTAAGATCGCGGGGAGCAGGATAATACATCACATTTATGTAAAGAATATGCACGAAGTGCAACAACTAATACCGACAACACGCGACATATTTATGAAAAAGTCTAATCGTGTCGCACGAACTTCTTTTGCATTTCAAGTTAAAACCAATGAGACAGCGAGACAATGTTCTTTTTTGCATGCAGTGCTAACGATAGCCCGTGGGTCAAGATTATTAAAATTACCATCATCATAGTTTTTGCGTTAATTAGTTTAACCGTGTTTGCTCAGGAAGCCTTCGGAAACGTAAAAACAAGCAATGTTGTGTCCAAGAATTCTGCGCGGATAGAGAATTTCATGAGTTGACACAGCAGCGAGGTAAACTCGGGTGTATTGTAGATTGTCATATCTGATGCCGAATTTTAAAATAAGCTTTAGAAGGGAAGATTGGAGTGTTGGAAAACTCTAGAATGCTAAATGAAACTTGAAACAAAAAATCGGGGTCAGACATAACACAAAACAGGTTTTGACTGATCACCGGAGTGGTAAAATCATCTTTCTTTGTGCTCCACTCGAGGAGAAAACTTGGACTCAAAACCACAATTTACAAAAATTAATTGTAGTGGCTTACAACACTGCCGCAAAGAGGGATCTATTCAGTAAAATTAAAGCAATTCTTGTGCACTTCAATGATTCCCCAATATCTGTCTAGCGGGTCGGCTTTTAAAAATTCGTGATACTGTATAAGATTTGATAGCACCTTACTTATATTTTTTCCTTATGAATATACTCATAGCCAAGTATCCCCCGCGACCTTATTTCTTCTTCTTCTTCGGGTTTTGATTTCATTGCTACAGGGCTGCTTTTAAAGAGCTAAGAGAAAACAACAGGAGATCTTTACAACGCAAAAACCGGGGAACACGTACAGATTTGACAGGTACACGGCCGGATATGCATCACCTAACCTTTCAAGCCAAGAAATGATTGCTTAAAGCTGATCTAATACAGCGTTCAAAAAAGAGCTCTTATTTCAGAGAGAAGACGCTTGTGAGAAAGAGTACACAAAAATTTGGTATTATCAACAGAATTGATAAATGTAAATTGACCACCGTACAGGGATTCTAAAAGCTAAAGAGAGAAAGAGGCCGAGTTCTTTGGGATTTTCTTGATACCACCATAACGTGAAAATATTCCCTCTTCTTTCTTGGCTCTTGAGGAAGAAGATATTCAGGGATATTACTTATTTCTTTTTTGTAGCTGGTGAGGGTTTCATCCTTTAATGTTTTTCGTAAATTCATTTGCGGGGAATCGTGGCAACGGCTGGTTTTAAGATTAACCTTAACACTCCCAAGAAATTCTGCGTTCTATACGTTACCTGCCTAAGAAAAGGATAAAATCTGATTTCTTCACAATCAACCCGTAACTCAGTGACAAAAATAAATCGACATTACAGGGGAAATGTTCAAATTAATAATAATGATCATGTCAATGGCTTGTCGTGATAAAATGTAGGATAGGTGTTGATAAATTTACCCTGAAAAGAAAAAATAATAAAGAGGACACAGACAATATAAGCAAAAGATTATTATCTTTCTTCTACTTAATTTAATGGATTTGAGTTTGTTATTGCATTCTCCATACGGCGTTTCAATTAAATAAAGCGGCAATGGAGGTGACAGAATACAAAACAAAAATCAATCAAGATGTTGGTGCCAGAGCCATTTAAAAACTACCCGATCCACACGCTTCTCGAACTGCAATATTTCATTTAACCGATACTGTATCCCGGATCATTCTGCAAAGAAGTTGCATTGGCACAAACACCATGTGAAAGGCGCACAAGTTTTCTATTTTCCCTTCTCCTTTCAATTTTATTGTGTTCTGCTGAATTTGTATGTATCTGTATAAGGTCTAGGAGTAAATCAAATGAACCGAATGACAACAACAAACCCTTTTTTTTGCAGCGTTTGATTCGAGTGACACGAGTTGCGCAAACCAGATTTTGTGAAAGTGATAGTGATCGCCCCAATAGTCCCGTCTTTCAAGTGGTCAATAAGCCGCCATGAATTATTTTTTTGTGCTCCCATACATTTCTTGTATGAACCTTGTTTGTTAGTTACAAAGGTCTTTCATGCAAACTTGTATCATAGTCGAATAAACGTAACCCTTACTACATTCGTTTTTTTTAAACGTTTCTCACTCAGTTACTAAAATTAAAAAGAATGTTTGAAACAGATGGCAGTGGCATGCAAAAATTGTAAATTAAACAGACCACTAATAAAATTAGTATAAGCTAAATGACTTTCATATTTACATTTCCTTGGAAATAAGCTGTCACATGTTGTTTCAAAATCCGCCATTAATTGAATGGTGTTTATAGATCACCGAGTGACCAACATTCGCCCAAGTCACACGGCGGCCATATTGTCCCGGGAGACCAAAAAAGCTGTGTTTTACCACGCCAAGCGTCGCCCCCACGGTTTCGACGGCGAGGCTTATTTCCAAGGGCGAATTGTGCTATATCCTACTCACAAAACACCTAGAACGAACTGTTATTACCTTGCTACGGTGCTGGTTAATTTGTGATTCTGTTCCTGCTTGATGCTGATCAAGTTGAAAAGAAAAATTCTCCACACCAATTACCATCTGTCCTATCAGTTCTTAAAAACCCCGATGATGCATCAAGGCAATTTCCCTCGCTTTTAATCACCTTTATTTTCTTCTCTTACTTTTGTATGGTAATGCAGCGATAGTACTAGGAGAAATCAGATTTTGATCAGAGCTGGGTCAACAGCTGCGCAGGAAAAAAAAACATTCACTCGGGGGGAAATTCTAAGTAGTATGAATAGCACACAAAGGAAATAGATTGACAAACTGTACTAGGAACTGTCTTTTACTTTAATTAACAAACGTCACCTATAAAAAGTAGCTAAAAGTGGAACATGGAAGTTTATTTCTTGAAAACGTAGCTATGTTAAGGTTTCTGAATGTAATGTCTGACCAATAAGAACTACCAGCGCGGGTGGTAAAGTTAACGGAACATTATTTTTGCGGTAACAAGCGCAGCTCAAGAATTTAGGAAGATTACAACTTTGTAAAAGCCCCATTAATCTAGAAGGTTCCTCCAGTCTAAAGCTCTAGTTGCGTGGCTAACAACTTTAATGACTGAATCAAGATCTGATGAGCTTTCTACAGGCGGCCACTATGTAGTCTGGGTTGAGGTACTATTGTTAGCTACTATTAATGCGACTGCCTTTTTAGAAAATCTCTCCGTTTGTTACGCTGTGTACAGAAACCAGAGACTTCGTACACACGCTAACATGTTTGTGGTAGCACTGGCTGTGAGCGATATTTTAATGTCCACCTGCTGTATGCCTTTTTCAGTCGCAACTTTGATAGCGGGGAGTTGGATGTTTGGAGATCGCTTCTGCCGATTTCACGGTTTCTGTGTTTTTACGTTTGGTTTGGTGTCTCTTTTAACCATGGGAATAATCGCAGTCAGTAGATATTTCTGTGTTGTAAAACATGACAAGTACATGGTATTATTCACAGCACGAATAACTTTGCTGTATATCGTTGCTGTGTGGTGCACTGCCTTAATTGGATCTGTTTCTCCATTTTTCTTCGAAAATGGGGGATTTGACTTTCATCCAGGCAAAGCAATGTGCTTATATACTTTCCAAAGCCACATTGCCTACACTGTGTTCATTGAATGCGTATACATAGCAACGCCCTTAATCGTTATCTCAGTCTGTTACGCCAAAGTATCCTACACAGTATCGCGATCAAATCGAGTTTTCTCACTTGATAATAACTTTGAGCAGCTCAGAGCAAACGTGGAGGAAGCTAAAGTGACCAAGACTCTAGCTATGGTGATGGTTGGTTTCGCCATTTGCTGGATTCCAGTCTGTATAATAGATTACATTGACGCCGCTCGCGGACAATTCACGCTGCCAGGACAAGCCTACCTTACATACGGGTTCCTCGTTTATTTGAGCAGTACCATCAACCCCTTCATATATGGAGCTACAAATAAGCACTTCAGACGGGAATACAAAGCTATGTTGATGGGAGTGTTTTGTTTTCTGTCATTGCGCTGATTGCCGGCGACGTTTCTGGGCGAAAAGCTAAAAAAAGGACTCAACAGACTCAAAATTCGAGGATAACCTATGTCAGTTGAAGTTCTCACTTTAACTATTTCTACTATATTAATACTTTTTCCCGCACGTATAGTTTTATCAACAGACGTTCGGTATGAAAACTGACTCAGATCTCCGGGATATTTATAAAAGAAATAAAAAACTTGTTTCTTCAGTTGTACGATATTCAGCAATATAGGTATCTGGGGATTTTTAAGAACTCGAGAAGTGCGAGAAGCACTTCGCCTAATGTTTTTTTTTTCTATTCTTTACTAATTAAAGCATTCGACCAATCAGAGTGCACGCTGTTTTTCGTATATTTTATAACAACGAACAGTAAAAGCTGCTGGAAGCTAATAAGCTGGAGTAATGGCTGTTAGCTTGTTTTGAATAGACTGGCTCGTGACCATATTTACCGATGTATGACACTGGTCGTTCAATACACATTTTACAATTTATTAAGTAACTTCATAAACTCTTGTGGTATCTCGATAAATGAAAGTGAGTTTAGGCCAAGCCGAACATCAATAGTACGAAAAATATTCTCAGGGTGGCTACTACAACTTTTTTAAAACGATGCCAGCACTACCGGGTCTTTGTCTTTGTCTTTGTCCATTGATATCACTTCTCGTTAATTCCAAAATAAGACGATTTTTTAAATGAATGTTGTCTTTCGAGGGGAAATTTTATTCAAAAACGAGATGATAGTATGTGTCCGGCTAGCTAACCAATGAAAATGCTGGCAATGTAATATCTGTAGTCCAGTTTTTATGACGGACTATATACATATTTCTGTATTTTAATATTTATTTTTAATTGTAGAAGATCCGGTCACATCGGCTTGTGGCTGCCTATAGCGTTATCTTTCCATAAAGTATGTATGTAATGTGATCGGCAATCAGAATCGGATGGAATCCACGTTCCATATGATTTAGCAAAATGTTTTCTATTGAAGCCACTGGAATTTCATTTATTTGTAACATGTGCGTGATTCGATTGTCCGTCTAAGTATAATGTAGCGCGGCATACATGCTGTAAATTAAGGAGGTGACAAGGCCTAGGATCACTGCATGCCTTTTATTCGAACAAATATTTATTCAAACACATATCAACATCAAAAACAAGTTGAAAGGTTTGTTGCAATAAAAACAATTAATAAAGAGGCTTTCTTATATAATGTGTGACTAGGAACATCTGCTACATGAGGTGCAATAACTAATCAACCCCGTCAAGAGAAATTGAAATAAAATTCGGGCAAGTGCATTATATTTCCTCGGGGATTCACAAACGTACTAAAGGTTTCATCCGGAGCCCGTACATTGAGTTGTAACACAGACAAAAACACAAATTCCATACTTTTACATATTCAGAAGATTTTTAAAATATATTGCACTCATGAACAAACTTTCTTCGGAGCTTTCGACCAGGAGCGATCCAATAGTTTGGTTAGGAACAATTTCTTTCATCATCACCAACTCGACGGCGTTACTTGGTAATCTCTCCGTTTGTTACGCAGTCTACAGAAACCAAAGACTTCGTACGCTTGCCAATGTGTTTGTGGTAGCACTGGCTGTGAGCGATATTTTAATGTCCACCTGCTGTATGCCTTTTTCAGTCGCAACTTCGATAGCGGGGAGATGGTTGTTTGGAGACGGTTTCTGTCGATTTCATGGTTTCTGTGTTTTCACATTTGGTTTGGCCTCACTTCTCACCATGGGGATAATCGCAGTCAATAGATATTTCCTCATAGTGAAGCCAGAGAAATACATCGTATTATTCAAAACGCGAACAGTTTTACTGTATCTCGTTGTTGTATGGTGCACTGCCTTCATTGGATCTGTGCCCCCACTTTTCTTTGATGGATTCCAATTTCATGCAGGCAAGGAAATGTGTTTGTACACTTTCCGAAGTCACATTGCCTACACTGTGTTCATTGAATGCGTATACATAGCAACGCCCTTAATCGTTATCTCAGTCTGTTACGCCAAGGTTTTCTACACAGTATCGCGATCAAATCGAGTTTTCGCGCCTGAAAATAATCCCCAGCAACTCAGAGCAAACGTGGAGGAAGCTAAAGTGACCAAGACTCTAGCTGTGGTGATGGTTGGTTTCGCGATTTGCTGGATTCCTGTTTCTGTTATTGATTGTATTGATGCTGCGCAAGGGAAACCCACTCTACAACGCCAGGCCTACCTTACATACGGGTTCCTGGTTTACTTTAGTAGTACCATCAACCCCTTCATATACGGTGTTACGAACAGGCAGTTCAGGCGAGAGTACAAGGCTATTTTGAAGAAAGTATTTTGTCTGCGATCATGTCGATGTACGCGGCGGATTGACAATGATGTTTCTGGAAGTGGCACAAGAGCCTGAAAAATGATCGACTAGTGACTCATAAGACAGCTGATAATAAAGACGGAACCGTAACCAGTCCCGTAGCCAGGATTTTGAATGGGGGTTGCGTTAGACCGCCATCGCGCGAACCGCAAGAGCGCCAGAGGCGCGAATTCGTAGGGTCGTCTTGTAGGGTCGTCTCGTGCGGTTTGAAGGTAGTCTGATATGGTGAAACATGATTGGGGGGAGAATATTTCTCAAACTTTTTTAAACTTAAAATGGATTTTTGGCAAACAGAAAACTTTAACGTTGCATGTAATTTACAACTGTTAAATGTACTGATGAAAAATTTTGTATTGTCACCGTTAAATAAAAGAATAAGCAATGGTACAGCACATGAAAGAAATGGAGACACAAAACAGGTAGTTTATTACATGAAATCGTAATTTTCTTGCCCCAAGAAGGTTCACATTAAAAACGGACTGTCATAACTGGATGTCTCGCACGTCTTCTTGAGGCCCTGGCCAAAAATGTATGATGGATGACTTTTCCTGCCAAAAATCGATCGAAATCTTTCTCCTACAATTCAAGGAATGTTTCGGCATGAGTGAATGAATGATAACTTTATTTAAACACGGTTAAAAATATCAGTCTAAGAAAGAAAATTAATTAAAAATTCTCAAATTGTTTTACATATTTGCTGTGTGGGAGTCCTGATCAGAAAACCATCTATGGGAACTTCTCTTAAAGAAGCTTAAGAAATTTGATGTACGTATTTCCTCAGGAAGATTGTTCCATAGAAGAGCACCACTGTAACTAAAGCTGCGCTTCAGGTAATCAGTTCTTGGTTTTGGGAGCATTAATGCTCTTGAACATTAAATTAGCCTTTTGTAAAGCCCTTCTAACCGCTAAATTGTCCCAACTAAGCGAGTTAAGAAGAAATCTGGAACTAGTATCATAGCTAGATTTGGTGATAACTCTGATAGCACGATTCTGAAGTTGTTAGAGTTTCTCACTAAGCTGTTGTGAGTAAACGCCATTAAGTATAGCATTTCTGTTTAGTTTTGGCCGGAAAACAGCAAAACTCTCATGACAGTGCTCCTTCAATCCCCGCGGTATCAACGAACGCTTTTCGTTCAATTAAAGTCTTCCTTTTTTTCACGTTGCCACGTTACCACCAATAGAGTAACTCCATCTTCTCTATATGAACCACGCACAACCAACAATTCCTCGATTCGCTCTGACGAAATAGGAGAAAGAGCTAACGCTCGAAACGACAGCGTTTAGAATCCATATACGTTGACCAATTTACATCATCAACTCGGTTGTTGAAACCAAATTTTCGGGCCCCAATCCCCACTAATGCAGACACAGTTTCTTCAAAAACTAACCCCGTCTGATTCTAAGCCCTTTCAGTTACATTGAACTCACGAGCACTAAACAAGCCGAGCCGATGCCGTCTGTTTAAAAGTGAGCACATTTCTCACTGACTCTTTAAGAGTTTTAAAGCAATCTCCTCAGTGAAGGCTTTCAAAGGGTGTTGGTCTAGTTTCACTTTGTTGCTCGTTTACGGCTCCGTCTTCTGTCTGTTTGGTCTGGGACAGATGTCTCTGTCGCAAAGAAAAGAACTAAAAGTGAATTATCCCTTTCGCAAACTGTTGGGCTTTTTCTGCCAATTTCTGTCTGTTGTCAGTGGTCTGGGAGAATATTGTCGCTTGTCGATTCTATCTCATCGAAAGCATCCTCAGTAATATTGGTTAGACTAATTGAAATTATTCTGGGCAATAGTGACGTGTACTGCAAATGCCAATTACATAGTACACTTTTTTTCAATTGTTCTTGACAGGTGACTCATACGGCACCTCTTATTCAACACAGATCAATTAAAAGTCGTGTCACTCCACTACCATTCTAACACCCATGCTGTTGATTTTCTGGATTTCCAAGTGAAGCATGCATTTTCTTTTGTGTTGGAAATTCTGTTCACACCATATGCTGATTCTCCCGAGTTTTTTGTACGAATTTTAAAAACTCGAAAATCGCCAATTCGTCTTTATTGGATGGGGTCACAAAGAAACTTTAGAGAGGCTCTCGAAACAGGTTTCAAGCCCATCGCCCTCTCTTTACTTGAATATACTACAATTACGAAAAATAAGTAGCCTCATGCCGGAACTAGGAATGAAGTATACAACCTGGCCGATCAATACTGTATGCTCTCCGTGCCATCCACAATATATTACCATACAAAAACGATGCTTTTATCCGGTGATAGACAGAAAATCTTTAAAGTTACTTCTGTTTGTTTCCACCCCAGCCAGCCGGAGTTGCTTTGTCATCCTTCAATTCCGATCAGACTGATAAGGACCAGTTGAGAAAAATATACTTTACAGACTGATTACGATAATTTTTGTATTCTTGACCGGCGGATTTTTATGAAAATGTAGAGGTATCGTTAGAAATAAATTTGACAACGAAAGGTTAATTGTTTGCGGCAAAATAATGAGCAATGGATTGTTATCCTAAATGAAACATCCACACACTCGTCAGGAAAATTGACAAGCTGTGCAATATCATATACCTAGGACGTTCTTCCAAATTAAGGGGTATCTTAATTCGCAAGTGAAAACATCTGCTGTACATTACACAAGAAATAAAACGCTCACAAAAATTGAAATGACAGTGGCCAGAATCATTTTTCCTTCAGTGCGTTCGCACCCACACCCCGAGGCTACTAAAACTTTACATATTCGAATATATTTTTAATCAGACTGACTTGATGGATAAATTGCTTGCTTTAGAGCTTTCCAAAAGGAACACTCATTTAGTTTGGACTGAGACAGTTTTGTTTGCTATAATCAACGCGACGGCGTTCTTTGGAAATCTCTCCGTTTGTTACGCGCTCTACAGAAACCAGAGACTTCGCATGCTCGCTAATATGTTTGTGGTAGCACTGGCTATGAGCGATATTTTGATGTCCACTTGCTGTATACCGTTCTCAGTAACAACTCTTTATTACGGCAGATGGATTTTCGGAGCACATTTCTGCCACTTTCATGGTTTTTGTGTTTTCACATTTGGTCTAGCCTCCCTTCTCACCATTGGGGTTATCGCCATTAGTAGATATTTTCGAGTCGTGAAGCCAGAAAAATACATCGTATTATTCAAAACACGAGCAACTTTGCTTTACATCGCTATTGTGTGGTGCACTGCGTCTCTCGGATCTATACCTCCATTCTTCTTTGAAAACGGCGGCGGATTTGAATTCCAACCAGGTAAAGCAATGTGCTTGTATACTTTCCACACCTACATCGCATACACTGCCTTTATTGAGTGCGTGTATATAGCACTTCCCTTAACAATTATCTCGGTCTGCTACATCAAAGTATTCTACGCAGTATCGCGATCAAATCAAGTTTTCTCGTGTGAAAATAACCCCCAGCAGCTCAGAGCACACGTGGAAGAAGCGAAAGTGACCAAGACTCTAGCGGCAGTGATGGCTGGTTTCACATTTTGCTGGCTTCCTGTTCTTACTATTGACTACATTGACGCTGTGCGAGGAGAACACGCGCTGCCGCGACAGGCCTACTTTGCATACGCCTTCTTGGTTTATTTGAGCAGTTCCATCAACCCCTTCATATATGGCGCTACGAATAAGCGCTTCAGGCGTGAGTACAAAGCGATTTTCAAAAAAGTCCTGTGTTTGAAGTCATTTCGACGCTCGAGAATTTCTGTACAAATTCCCGGAAGCGAGGGTCGAAGAACTAGAATAGCGCAAGGCACGAGTCAGGACAGCTGAGGAAAATGTTACATCAAATTCAGCCTCAAACACAGCAGAAGAAATCTGTCGTGGTAAAGTGGATTACGAATACTGAGCGTGAACTGACCGATCGGTAGCAGAGATAATCTCGTTTCCCTGAAAAATAGTTGGAAAATAAATACAACTTCCCGTCATTCTGCATTCTCTTCATGTGAAAATTTGATACCAAAAGAATTGATCACGCCCGTGTTAGTTTATTTTTTTACTGAAATGATTTAGAAGCGAATCTTTTCTAAACTCCACAATATCATTTGTTTTACTACAAAATCAATATTTTCTCCTTTTATGTACGACGTCCTTTAATATCATTGTTTCCTCTACAAAACCAATATTCTCTCTTTATGTACGGAGTGATTATCCTTTGATATAACTTATGCACTTGAGGAAACACGGGCAATTCTATCAACCATCACTGCTTAGTGCAACATCATTAAAGGATCACAATATCAACATGCATAGAAAAGATGTCAATTATTATTATTATCAATCAATCAATCAATCAATCATGCAATCAGTCTATCAATTGCAAGATGTTGTTTTTGTATCAGATCGATTTGAAAACACTGGTATCGATCTGCCCTCAACCCATATGCCAATCTGATTGGATATTGCGTCGTTGTCAGTTTCGTAAACTGAATGTGGCCGTTACCACCGAGATAAATCTGATAACATGGTGATTTTTTTTTTTAGTTTTACGAAAATGTTTCCCAAGCTAAACTTTCTTTGCCGGTAAAAGAGCAAAGCAAATAAGTTGAATCTTTACTCAATATGATAATGGATAAAGTAAGAAATAAATGGGTGCTAAAAATATTGGGGGGAAAAAACAAAAAAAGGGAAACGGCAAAAAATTAATTTAATGCTCTAAGTGAGAGTTTTATATTAACAATAAGTAGTTTGTTTAGACTGGATGTTATTTGCTGCTACATTGACAGCAACAACCGAATGCTCCTGTTCTAGGAAAACACCGCATCCAGACAAACCCTAACGAAGTAAACAAGGACTTTCTGAGAGTTGATCGTGACCGAACTGATGTTGAATACTAACTAGAATCTAACTTTGAGATCATCGCAACACAACAAGATGTATTTGGTCGCAATTGAGGGAATGAAGAAACACGAAAAAACTGGTAGTTCCTAAGAGAGAGTTCTTTTGACTTATCGAGTTGTTCTGAACATGTAATAATGTTGGGGAAGGTAATGTGGGCCAGCTCACGCACGTCTAGTTGCCGCTGATAATTTTGTTGTCCATTTGAGGTTAGATCTTGGTACTTAAAGGGAGTGACGACCTTTCCCCGCAAGCGAAGCGCTCGTTTGAGTCGTATTTGCCCCAGGGGTTACACAGAAGTTCCCTGGGAGAGCTTTAGTCCCCGTACGTTCCCGTTCCCCATCATCGTAGGAGGCAGGATGGCCGAGTGGTTTAGGGCGCTAGATTTCGGTAACCCGGGTTCGGTACCTGGTGTTGTTCTGGGTTCGTGCCTGGATCAACCCCTCGGTCATCCTGTAAATGATAATGATAATAATAATGATGAGGATTTATATAGTGCTTTTATCCCAAGGCTCAAATTGCAGCCACGCAGTTCACAATCTTATTTGAATGAGTAGACCATCCCCTACTCTTTCCGATCTGTGTGTGGGTTCTTTAACGTTTCACACCAGTACTGTGAGACGGGACCTCCGGTCTTATCGTCCTTATCCAAGAAGACTAGAAAGTCTAACCATTTGCAGATGTCATTACTAAGGTAGCACAGCAGTCCAGTGCTCTACGCCAGTTGAGATTCTTAACTCTGTTGTGTTCATTTGTATTATTTGTTTCATTGTCCCTGAAAAACCCCTCTAGGGGAGTGCTCAATTAAGTATTAATTTAATTTAATTTTTGTAGTTGAACGAGGAAACTAATGTCCGAATGTCAAAACGTAACGCGCAGTGAACCACGCGCGATTTTCCCGCCAACTCCGCCGGAGTATTTATATCTGAACAGTCCCATAAAACCGCGTGTTCAGCTCATCACGAAACAGACAGCATTTATTGAAACAACTTCAGATCGGGATCAGCTTCTACTAAGCAAAACTCTTCCAAGTAAAGTGTGTTTCCAGTGATATCCAAATCTTTCCAACAACTTTGCGAACACGTAAAAACCATAACAGTTCCAAACTCTATAGTGACCTCATTCGTCTGATTGACAGCTGCCAAAAATATCCTTCTTTGTTTTACTTTTAAGGTGGAATCTTCTTTAATACTTTCACCAGTTGCTTCAAACATCTGGGGAAGTGACTCAAAGTGTCCTTGTAAAGACAGCTTTTCTTTGCTGTTCTGGTCAGTATTGTGGGAATGCGCTGAATTCAACTGTTTGATGCATTTCAATGTACCAACTAAAGCTGGCATGAACTGCAGTTCAAACACTCTCCCAGCTCCACAGTGCTGGCAGGAAGGCACATTGGCCAATAGTTCCGAGTTTTTTGTGGTTACCATAGAAATAGGAGTGCCGTTCCACTGGTATCTACCATAAATAAATTATAGATGAAATTATAACTGACAGGTATTTACAATGGAAGCCTGACTATTTCTATCTGTAAGATGCGCGTTTCTACCGATTTTTGTTCTTTGGATTCCACTAGAGATTGAAACAATTTTCTTTCACAGCAAAACCAGTGTAAGATTAGAAGCACTATCCCTTAGAAACCCTGGCTACAGTATTTTCTTGGGTAATTCCAAGATGTACAGAACAGATCCAAGATGTACAGATCAGTGTGTGATCTAGAGAGCACCATTGCGGGATTGGCGCAGTTTGAGCAAAATTGTCCCCCCTCAAATTCATCTTCTGGGTCATTTTTAACACACTTTTTACTACAAGAACTTAATTAAACCTGGTTGAAAAGAAGTGATTGTGGACCCAAATTATGTTAGTCAATGCATTTGCAACTGTAATATCAACAACATGACTGCAGGTCTCAAAGGTTCTAGGAACTAGTTTCAATAACTGCTTTATTTTTTAATAATTTATGAAGAATTTAATAGTTTAAAAAGGTTTTCATATGCACTATCTCAAAGCCTGCAAAAGCAGTTTCCCCAAGGAAACTGAAATGCCCCCCATAAAGTGGTTGATAGGGGCAAATTGTCCTGCTTGATAGAAATCCTAGGTAAATCACTGCACATTAATGATAGGAGGCAGTGTCCTTAAGATATTAGAGCAAGGCCAGAAGGGTAAACTGTAGAATGCTGGTTTAACAGAATCATACCTCAAACACTGTTGTGGGTAAGCTTGAAGATGCTTGTTAAACTTGTGAAAAGCCTTGTCACCATACTTCAATGATGCACTTTCATATGTCTCCCCAGTCCACCCTTTAACACCCTCACTGTCAAACAAATCTAGAACTTGTACTCCCTCTTGTTGCTGATATTCAGAAAGTAACTTTTTCTCGTGTTTTGTCAACTGTGCTGAGTTTTGCCTCGGATCAGCTTCAATAACACTGATGTAGAGAGGTGCAAAGTGCGGGGCACAGTGTGCTGACGTTGACAGCTCATTTTGTGGCTGGGTTGAAATCAAATCTGTACTGCTTTCAAAATCCTTCTCCTCTTGTTTGTTTTCAGAGAGTTTTAAATTTCCAGTGAATTGCTCCAACCCAGTTATAACATCATCAGTTTCACTGTCAAACAATGCAACGCTACAATGTGAATGTAACTCACTTGAAGCCAGAAATGCAAGGAAGTGACAATGTGTAACACAAACAGGGCCAAAGTGACACACATTTTCAAGAGAGTTTTACAAATTGGAGAAGGAAATACCTCTGAAATTCTAAAAGAACTGATACTTTCGTATTTCCAATTAAAAACTTACTTGCCCCAGTCTTCTGCATCATCACACCAATCATCAACTTCAAATCCACCTTGGGACTAGAATAAAAAAAGAATCAAATATGCTAGTACTATTTAACAATTAGATTATGAGCTCAAACCAGCTAGTGTGCATAGAAATCGAGAGCAAATAATCTAATTGTTTAAGTATAAATCTACTAGTCGTTCAAAACTAAACAAGTAAATTATCTAAATTCTCCCCACAGACACTTTAAAAACCCAAAGAGGCGGCTGCCATTTTGTTGACAAACACTACAAGGTACTCACCATCTATCACAGAATAGATAGTGAGTAGCATAGTCAATCAGAGACCAGCATTTGTGACAGAACGCTAGTAGAAATGAAAAAAATTCTTTTCAAACCATACCTCATTTTCTTTTGTCTTCTTGCATACAAAATTGCTGTCTTTAGCTTGACATCTTAAAACTCTCCAACTGAAATGACAGATGTTTCTTGTCAATCTTTAAGCTTACTTGTGAAAAGTGTACTGTACTAATTTCATACTCTTTACAGAGAAGTTAGACAAGAAAACGGTGGATGCTTAGAACAACTGGATTTTTTGTGTCAGATTTATGACATTTCTATTTCAGTTCAGTTTTGCCTCACTTGCAGGATATTCTCCTGAATGTTTTCTAAAGTTCACAAAATGAGGTTCATGTAGATTCAAAATGATACATGTACTATGGTATCAAAACAAAGCATTATAGTATTTACATGTAACAAAGGCAAATTTAAAAGGATATGGAAGCCTTTCAGTCAAAAAGATGCCCCAAAAGTTTCTTCAGCAAATTTTTCGAAAAGGTCACACAAAGGCAGATCTCAGATGTTGTATATCCTGAATATACAGTTAAGTATAGTTTGTGTCCTGAGGTTCAGAACTCACATCTCCCTGTGCTGAATATTTTGACAGTCAGGTTTACCTCTCGTTTTTCCCCGAACAAGATGCAGTTGGACAACCAAACACGTACAGTACACGATGAAAGATGGAGTCTGACAAAGGACAGTAGATTTGACAAACAAAATACAGCTCACTCTTGCACAAGAAACAGGCTGGATAATGTGACGGTGCACCAAGTAACCAGTTCTGAACAAAATTAATCATATCGAGAAAAATTAACAATTAAAAGATTATGCATGCATTTTGTGATTCAAACTCTATTCGTTTTTGGAACAGGGTTAGAATGAAAGTGATGCATGTATAATTAATTTATGGGGCTGTGCGGAAATCTTTCCCAAAAAACATACTTAACAAATATAAGTCTTAAGGTTATGGGCAAAATTTGCAAATCGTGGCTGGGTTAATACTTCACCTTGTATAAGTTACCGGTTGTCTTCCCTACGCAAGGCAGATGGTATGGAAAGTCTTGTGCTTACCGGAGTTCCACCGATCTTATTTGTACTCCATCCACAAATTTTATCGTCATTTTGGGACATATTTCCGTCTGCTAAACCCAAAAGTACGGGACCGGCCGCCATCTTGAAAGAAAGTACCGCAAAGCATCGTGGGGCAGTAGTTGAAAATCGAGGACGCGTACCGGACGCGTGGACTTCATGGCACTTGCCGGTCCATGGTGTTTTAAGGTGGCTCGTACCAGTTTCCTCGCGTGGAGAGCGGGACCATCAGCGCTCGCGACACCTTTTCAACGCGCGAGTTGGGAAATGGCGACTGGCGGGCTTTCTTCGCGGTAGCTAAAAAGATCTTTTTGACCTGAAATTCGCGTTTACCCAAGGCCGCATCTACTCAGGACTGACTTCATTTAATTCAAATGATATAAGAAAATTTCTTTTTCAACGCTCAGTGGTGAAGTTTTGATGATAAAATTCTTATCTGTGCTGCGATCATGGAGATGAAAATTACAACTCGAGTCGCGAAACAGGAGCACAAGGAGCCGGAAAATGATCAGTAAGACTCGCTTAAATTTGAGATACATGGAGTAAGGCTCTACACAGCCACGGGCTAAAAAGAAAATCGTGTTTCACTCCCAAGACAACTAACGCGACAATAGCAAAACAAGCGAGACTATTTTAAAATTAAAATCTAACACTAAACCAAAACCTAATTAATTACTAGATCTTACTACGCAGCGAAACTAACACCAAGACGACACTACAGGAAACACGATGAAAAAAAACAATAAAATTGTTGACAAAGCAAACGAGGTGTTGGTACAAGCTCAACATTCTACGTCTCACCACCAGAATGTTTTTTCCTTTCTGTGAATTTCATCTGTTGACATGTTCAGCGAGTAATTTAGTCACTTTTACGCTTTTGCTTGACAGTTGTTCGGCAAAAACATGCTTAGTCATGCCACATGTTGTGAATAAAGCAGTAAAAGTGCAATTTAAGACGAAATCTGTCGTAGTAAAAGAAATGCTGGCTACTGAATTAAAGGGTCGAGATCATCACGGAGGTTCGCGGAGGCTACAAACAAAACAACAACAGGTGCCCGCGCGTGTACACGTAATGGTCGGCGGTAATCAGAAAAGAGCATGAGTAAATATCGATCTTTTAAAATCCAGATTTTGAAAACTCGCGTGGATTTGTTGACCTCGCGAAGGCTTTTGCGAAAAAACAAGCTCGGTGACCCCCTTTTTTTATTGCTTGAATATTTTAGTCCTATGGAGAGGAAGCGTCACACAAAATTTAAGAAAATTCTATCAGACGAATTGTACGCTACACATGAATTGCCTTTTCTCGCGTTTATAAAAAATCTGTCTGATAGAAAATTTTAAAAATAATTTTGCACTTTCCTTTTCAAATGCTTAACGTTATCGCGCTAAAAAAATAGGGGGTCACCGCGCAAAATTTCAAGTTATAAGTGCCAAAAGTTAAAAGGCAGGTCTGAATAACCTTCGAATACTGTTGCCATGGTAACAGCTGATGACGAAATGATAGTCAATTTCGGTCAGCAACTAAATGTGCAATTTAATCATGCAAAAGTGTTTTTATGGCGTCGGTTTTGCTTTCTGTTCTGTTGTATCAAAGTTTACTGTGTGAAAAAGCTGAAAACTGGTACGAGCCACCTTAATTTTCTGTTTTGCATAAAATCGTTTAAATAAATCTTGAAAAACGCATGGAACAAAGATTAACTAAAATGGTCAAGTTGTTCGTTTGCTAGAAGTCTACACGGCGAGAAAGGTTTTTTCCTTGAATGAACTGAAGAAACACGTTTTCTCGGAAAGATTTGCGCACACCCCCATACATCAACGTCACTGTCAAAGAACCCACACACTGATCGGAAAGAGTAGGGGATGGTCTGCTCATTCAAATAAGATTGTGAACTGCGTGGCTGCAATTTGAGCCTTGCGATAAAAGCGCTATATAAATCCTCATCATTATTATTATCATTATCATTTACAAGGATGACCGAGGAGTTGATCCAGGCACGAACCCAGAACAACACCAGCTACTGACCAGAGCGGGATTTGAACCCGAGTCACCGAAATCTAGCGCCCTAAACCACTCGGCCATCCTGCCTCCTGCGATGATGGGGAACGAGAACGTACGGGGACTTAAGCTCTCCCAGGGTACTTCTGTGTAACCCCTGGGGCAAATTAGACTCAAACGAGCGCTTCGCTTGCGGGGAAAGGTCGTCACTCCCTTTAAGTACCAAGATCTAACCTCAAATGCCCAAAATTATCAGCGACAACTAGACGTGCATGAGCTGGCCTACATTACCTTCCCCAACATTATTACATGTTCAGAATAACTCGATAAGTCAAAAGAACTCTCTCTTAGGAACGACCAGTTTTTTCGTGTTTCTTCGTTCTCTCAATTGCGACCAAGTACATCTTGTTGTGTCGCGATGATCTCAAAGTTAGATTCTAGTTAGTATTCAACGTATGTATACTTGACACACCAGTTCGGTCACGATCAACTCTCGGAAAGTCCTTGTTTACTTTGTTAGTGTTTGTCTGAATTCTATGTTTTCCTAGAACAGGAGCATTCGGTTGTTGCTGTCAATGTAGCAGCAAATAACATCCAGTCTCAGCAAACTACTTATGAAACTCTCACTTAGAGCATTAAATTAATTTTTTGCAGTTTCCCTTTTTTGTTGTTGTTTTTTTTACCAATATTTTTAGCACCCATTTATTTCTTACTTGATCCATTATCAAATTGAGTAAAAATTCAACTTATTTGCTTTGCTCTTTTACCGGCAAAAAAAGTTTAGTTTGGTGTCCTTGGGAAACATTTTCGTAAAACTGAAAAAAAATCGCCATGTTATCAGATTTATCTCGGTGGTAACCAGGTAACGGCCACATTCTGTTTACGAAACTGACAACGACGCAATATCCAATCAGATTGGCATATGGGTTGAGGGCAGATCGATACTAGTGTTTTCAAATAGATCTGATACAAAAACAACATCTATCGATAATTTGTAAAAAAAAATTTCACAAACCTCAAGACTAATAGATATCTGAAATCTTAAGTTATAGTTTGTATCTTTGTAAGTTTTGTAAGTTTCTTGTTTCTGTGATACCCGATCCCATGCAATAGATAGACTGATTTCATGATTGATTGATTGATTGATTGATTGATTGATCGATCGATCGATTGATAATAATAATTGACATCTTCCCTATGCATGTTGATATTGTGATCCTTTAATGATGTTGTGCTGAGCAGTTATGGTTGATAGAATTGCCCGTGTTGCCTCAAGTGCATAAGTTATATCAAAGAATAATCACTCCGTACATAAAGAGAGAATATTGGTTTTGTAGAGGAAAAAATGATATTAAAGGAAAATTACGTCGTACGTAAAAGGAGAAAATATTGATTTTGTAGTAAAACAAATGCTATTGTGGAGTTTAGAAAAGATTCGCTTCTAAATCATTTCAGTTAAAAAAATAAACTAACATGGGCATGATCAATTCTTTTGGTATAAAATTTTCACATGAAGAGAATCAGTGCAAAATGACAGAAAGTTGTATTTATTTTCCAACTATTTTTCAGGGAAACGAGATTATCTCTGCTACCGATCAGTCAGTTCACGCTCAGTATTCGTAATCCACTTTACCACGACAGATTTCTTCTGCTGTGTTTGAGGCTGAATTTGATGTAACATTTTCCTCAGCTGTCCTGACTCGTGCCTTGCGCTATTCTAGTTCTTCGACCCTCGCTTCCGGGAATTTGTACAGAAATCCTCGAGCGTCGAAATGACTTCAAACACAGGACTTTTTTGAAAATCGCTTTATACTCACGCCTAAAGCGCTTATTCGTAACGCCATATATGAAGGGGTTAATGGAACTGCTCAAATAAACCAAGAAGGCGTATGCAAAGTAGGCCTGTCGCGGCAGCGCGTGTTCTCCTCGCACAGCGTCAATGTAGTCAATAGTAAGAACAGGAAGCCAGCAAAATGTGAAACCAGCCATCACTGCCGCTAGAGTCTTGGTCACTTTCGCTTCTTCCACGTGTGCTCTGAGCTGCTGGGGGTTATTTTCACACGAGAAAACTTGATTTGATCGCGATACTGCGTAGAATACTTTGATGTAGCAGACCGAGATAATTGTTAAGGGAAGTGCTATATACACGCACTCAATAAAGGCAGTGTATGCGATGTAGGTGTGGAAAGTATACAAGCACATTGCTTTACCTGGTTGGAATTCAAATCCGCTGCCGTTTTCAAAGAAGAATGGAGGTACAGATCCGAGAGACGCAGTGCACCACACAATAGCGATGTAAAGCAGAGTTGCTCGTGTTTTGAATAATACGATGTATTTTTCTGGCTTCACAACACGAAAATATCTACTAATGGCGATAACCCCAATGGTGAGAAGGGAGGCTAGACCAAATGTGAAAACACAAAAACCATGAAAGTGGCAGAAATGTGCTCCGAAAATCCATCTGCCGTAATAAAGAGTTGTTACTGAGAACGGTATAAAGCAAGTGGACATCAAAATATCGCTCATAGCCAGTGCTACCACAAACATATTAGCGAGCATGCGAAGTCTCTGGTTTCTGTAGAGCGCGTAACAAACGGAGAGATTTCCAAAGAACGCCGTCGCGTTGATTATAGCAAACAAAACTGTCTCAGTCCAAACTAAATGAGTGTTCCTTTTGGAAAGCTCTAAAGCAAGCAATTTATCCATCAAGTCAGTCTGATTAAAAATATATTCGAATATGTAAAGTTTTAGTAGCCTCGGGGTGTGGGTGCGAACGCACTGAAGGAAAAATGATTCTGGCCACTGTCATTTCAATTTTTGTGAGCGTTTTATGTCTTGTGTAATGTACAGCAGATGTTTTCACTTGCGAATTAAGATACCCCTTAATTTGGAAGAACGTCCTAAGTATATGATATTGCACAGCTTGTCAATTTTCCTGACGAGTGTATGGATGTTTCATTTAGGATAACAATCCATTGCTCATTATTTTTGCCGTAAACATTTAACCTTTCGTTGTCAAATTTATTTCTAACTATACCTCTACATTTTCATAAAAATCCGCCGGTCAAGAATACAAAAATTATCGTAATCAGTCCGTAAAGTATATTTTTCTCAACTGGTCCTTATCAGTCTGATCGGAATTGAAGGGTGACAAAGCAACTCCGGCTGGCTGGGGTGGAAACAGACAGAAGTAACTTTAAAGATTTTCTGTCTATCACCGGATAAAAGCATCGTTTTTGTATGGTAATATATTGTGGATGGCACGGAGAGCATACAGTATTGATCGGCCATGTTGTATACTTCATTCCTAGTTCCGGCATGTGGCTACTTATTTTTCGTAATTGAAGTATATCCAAGTAAAGAGAGGGCGATGGGCTTGAAACCTGTTTCGAGAGCCTCTCTAAAGTTTCTTTGTGACCCCATCCAATAAAGACGAATTGGCGATTTTCGAGTTTTTAAAATTCGTACAAAAAACTCGGGAGAATCAGCATATGGTGTGAACAGAATTTCCAACACAAAAGAAAATGCATGCTTCACTTGGAAATCCAGAAAATCAACAGCATGGGTGTTAGAATGGTAGTGGAGTGACACGACTTTTAATTGATCTGTGTTGAATAAGAGGTGCCGTATGAGTCACCTGTCAAGAACAATTGAAAAAAAGTGTACTATGTAATTGGCATTTGCAGTACACGTCACTATTGCCCAGAATAATTACAATTAGTCTAACCAATATTACTGAGGATGCCGTTTCCATGAGATAGAATCGACAAGCGACAATATTCTCCAAAAACACTGACAACCGACAGAAATTGGCAGAAAAAGCCCAACAGTTTGCGACAGGGATAATTCACAGTATGAATGCTGTGTTGGAATGGCAAGCCGGTCCAGAGTGGAAAAACACAACAGCAATTTTAATTGTTTTAACAATTCAAATGTGCACCGATTAGCGGTTATCGCACTCCATGCTGGACAGAGGAAGAGATGCTTCGGCATTTCGAGTCATGCTTATTGCAAATGAACACTTACTGGGCTACGTAACATTTGCTACGATGAGAATGCAATTGCTGAACGCTGCATTTGAACCTTTTACCCAAACTTGCCCGACAACCAATTGTCCGAAGAAACATAAGAAACCTCTCTCGAATTAATATAATTGAGCTCATCTAGCCATTCGTCAACTTGCAAATAACATCACAAGAAAAGAAAGCAACACCTTTATATAAATTTTCGAAAATTTAAGGTGGCTCTGAACCCCATGTAAAGAATTTGTTTAAACTTTGCCAAACGTTGCATCTCATCCTGCTTATCAAAATTCTATAATAAGAAAAAATTTCACCGTGCCGTTTTTGAAATATAAGCGCTTAAAGCTGAAATTAAGGGTGTTTTTAGCAGGTCACAGTGTTACTATGGTAATCTATAGTGTCACGAAAATAATACCATTGTATTTACCAATGATTGGGCAGTTTTTTTGATACCATGATTGTAACATCAACTGATAAAGAATGGTAATAATGACCCATCAAAATCTACGTTTAGGAAAGTGCTGGGAACTGTTTTGAGCCATCTTTAATGTAGACATTTCGAAAGACGCGTAGATTCCGTAGATACGTAGATTACGGTTTCAAAACCTAAAAGAAAAGGAAAAACAGAAACTTACCATAAAGGAAAGCAAAACAAATACAAATATGTCTGTGTCCTAAGGGTAGAAGAAAAACGTTGACAAAAACTACACAATCTCAGCGTTGGATCGACCGTCTAAACTTTCTTGAGATCTCCAGCACATGGTCTAAACTTCACCACAATGCGCTGCGGTAGTTCACGCGCGGGGTCGCGCGCGCATAAAATGATCACTGCACTAACAATAACAAATCACAAATCCAAAGAACAAAATAACAAAAACTACGAAAATAACATAAACAACAAAAATAAACACCCAGTTTAACAGAAATAACGAAAATAACAAAACAGCACAAAGATAGCAAAGCTCCACAAATATAACGAGAATAATATCTGCTCCAGGAAAAGGTTCTGGTACCCTTCATTTGTATGCAAGATTTTAATTTGTTGCTAGCCATTATGAAGTCAATTTGATAGCTCTGGCCGTTTGGAGCATGCCAAGTTACCATTCTTGATCGTTTGTGCTTAAAAAGTGTGTTGGCGATCACTAACTTGTGTCTCTCTGCAAACTCTAATACTTTTTCTCCTCTTTCATTGGTTGCTCCTATGCTGTCCCCGCCTACGACACCTCTCCAATTTGGTATCGGTATGCTGTCAACTCCGTGATGTTATATTGTAACCAAAATGCTATTATGTCGTACCCGGGAATGTTATATCGTACCCAGCAGAATGCTATTATGTCGTACCCAGGTATGTTATATCGTAACCAGAATGCTATTATGTCGTACCCGGGAATGTTATATCGTACCCAGAATGCTATTATGTCGTACCCAGGTATGTTATATCGTAACCAGAATGCTATTATGTCGTACCCGGGAATGTTATATCGTAACCCGAATGCTGTTATGTCGTACCCGGCAATGTTATATCGTAACCAGAATGCTATTATGTCGTACCCGGCAATGTTATATCGTAACCAGAATGTTATTATGTCGTACCCGGCAATGTTATATCGTAACCAGAATGTTATTATGTCGTACCCGGGAATGTTATATCGTAACCCGAATGCTGTTAAGTCGTACCCGGCAATGTTATATCGTAACCCGAATGCTATTATGTCGTACCCGGCAATGTTATATCGTAACCCGAATGCTATTATGTCGTACCCGGCAATGTTATATCGTAACTCGAATGCTATTTTGTCCTACTCGGCAATGTTATATCGTAACCCGGGCCCGGTTGTTCGAAAGCCGATTAACATAATCCAGGATTAGCGTAAACTTTGGTTGCAGTTTTTAACTATTGGATGAAAGTTGTTTTCGCTGTTTTTTGTTTTTCAGGATTGACTTTCCCTAATCTACAATTCTGCAGAATATCAGCATTGAACAACATTTGGGGACAGAGAAATAAGCTCCTTGATTAATTTTTAATCCTGGATTAGCGTTAATCGGCTTTCGAACAACCGGGCCCTGAATGCTATTTTGTCGTATCCGGTAATGTTGCATACACGGTGAAATGGGTCAGCGGCATTCCAGTTTGTTCAAAAGTGGAGCGAAATATCTGTCACGTGTCAATATTGACCTGCCCGGATACACTTTTGTCTCTCAAAACACACTCTCAAATGCTGGAGGTGTGGGGTTCTATGTTAGAAATGATTTAACTTTCACTGTCCTAGCTGAGCTTTCATGTACAACTGCTGATTATGAAGCTCTTTGGATTGAAATACAAAATAGTCATAGCCACAATGTTATTTGTGGTGTCATTTATAGACACCCTAATGATAATTTAGGTAGCTTTTTGGACTATTTAAATTCTACTGCAGAGTGCATCGACCGAGGGAGTAAATATTGTACAGTTCTAGGTGATTTTAATGTTGATCTTTTGAAAATTGAAAAGCATCAGCCAACTGATGATTTTTTAAACACAATGAGTTCTTTTTGCTTCCAACCTCAGATCTTACAACCAACTAGAATTACAGATCATTCAGCTACACTTATTGATAATATATTCTTCAATTCACTGGAACATTTCACAATCAGCGGTAATGTAATCTATGACATTTCTGATCATTTACCGAATTTTCTTATTTTTGATAAATTTTCATCTTTATCAAATAATGTTAAGTTATATAAAAGAGATTATTCGCATTTCAATCAACAACATTTATTAACCGAACTTCAAGTGATTGATTGGCATAGTGTATTTCTGGATCAAGATGCTTCGAATATGTTTAGCACTTTCTATGATATGATTTCTGCCATAATTGATAAGCATATTCCTCTTAAGCTACTTTCCAAAAAAGAACGCAGGTTCCTTTCTAAACCTTGGATTTCTACGGGGCTGAGAAAATCCATATATATCAAGAACAAATTGTATAAAAAATTCCTCAAATCAAAATCTATTTACACTCATGCCAAATTTAAGCTATATAGAAATAAGTTAAATCATTTATTGAAAATATCCAAAAGGAAGTATTATAATAATTATTTTTTTGAAAACATTAGCAATAGTAAAAAAGTATGGAAAGGAGTTAAACAAATTGTTAATTTTAAACCACAGACTAGCACAAAACAAATTAAATTAAGATTAGATGATTGTGAAATTACTGATTCAGTTGAGGTTGCAAATGCCTTTAACTCATATTTTTCAAATATAGGTAATGACTTAGCCAAAACAATTCCCTCAGTAGAAAAAGACCCTAAAGATTACTTACACAATTGTATCCAACCTAGTTTCTTTATCTTTGCCACAACTTCTAGTGAAATTGAAGAGGAAATTTCTAAACTAAAATCAGGTAAATCAACAGGTCCTTTCAGTATATCAGTAGACATCCTCAAACTTTTGAAGACAGTCCTATCAAAACCACTTGAGATAATTTTTAATACTTCTTTTTCATCTGGTATTGTGCCTACTGATATAAAACTAGCTAATATTATCCCAGTTTTTAAGAAAGGCTCCCAAACTTGTTTGTCTAATTACCGTCCGATCTCATTACTTTCTGTTTTTCACAAATTGCTAGAAAAGCTTATGTATAATAGATTGATTAATTTTTTGGAAAACCATCACATTTTATTCGATAAGCAATTTGGATTTAGATCTAAACATAACACTGATCATGCTATATTATCTATAGTGGATAAAATCCAAAATTCAATTGAGGGCCGAGAATATTCATGTGGAGTTTTCCTTGATTTTAGTAAGGCCTTTGATACAGTGAATCATAAAATATTGTTAATGAAACTTGAACACTATGGCATTAGGGGAATTGCAAATGAATGGTTCAGATCATATCTAGATAACAGACAGCAGATTGTCACTGTAAATGGTGTATCATCGGCAAAGTGTGGCACATTATGTGGAATCCCACAGGGATCTGTTCTTGGCCCTTTATTGTTTCTGTTATACATCAATGATTTTCATAATTCTTCAAAACTGTTTGAATTCCACCTATTTGCAGATGATGCGAACCTCTTTTATGAACATAAAAGTCTTCAGCAACTTCAAGAGAACATTAATTATGAGCTAATAAATATTCATACTTGGCTTTGTGCCAACAAACTTTCTTTAAATATTGAAAAATCAAACTTCATACTTTTTCATCCACCCCAAAAGAAGTTGCAGGACTCTTCTTTTAATCTTAAACTATGCAATAAGCAACTGAAGAGAGAATATTGCATTAAATATCTTGGTATTTTGATTGACTCTCATCTAAACTGGAAAAAACAAGTTGAATTTATAGGTAAAAAAATTAGGAGAAGTATTGGCATCTTATGCAAACTAAGACATTATGTCGATTTGAATATTTTGGTGAAACTCTATTATGCTTTAATTTATCCTTTTTTGACCTATGGAATTCTAATTTGGGGAAATACTTATGACACTACTCTCAAACCTATATTTATATTACAAAAGAAAGCGGTACGCATCATCACATTCTCTAAACTAGATAGTTATTCTAGTCCATTATTTAAATCTCTTGGACTAATTAAGTTTTTTGATATTGCTTTATTTCAAATTGCTTTTTTTATGTACAGATTTCATAATAATCTGCTGCCTGCTGCATTTCATTATTTTTTTACTAAGGTAACAAGTGTTCATAGCTATAATACTAGATTTGCAGCAAAACACTCTTACTATCTTCCCTACGCTAGAACCAATTATGGCAAATTTAATATCCGTTTTCAAGGTCCATCTGTCTGGAATGCTATTGATGATAATATAAAAGTATCATCCTCTATATCAATCTTCAAAAAACGATTAAAGGAACAATATCTCGAAAGATACTAGGGGTTAGTTGCTGTACTTCTTGACTTCTTCTTGACTGTTTTTTTTTTTTTTTTTTTTTTTTTTCTTTTTTTCTCTCTTGTAGTTTGCTCCCGATTTCACATATTTATAATTAATATATTATATCCCTTATACGTTCTGTGTTCTGTGTTCTGTGTTGTCTTGTGTTTCTTTATTGTGTGTGCCGACCTAAACTAGTAGTTAACATATATATAAACTGGCTGCCTATCATTATTAACCTTTCAGTTATTCTAGGCAGCCAGTGCTCTCCTATTTTATTTTTGTAATTGACAAATGTATTTATACGTAACTTTTCAAAGTGAGAGAATAAAGTTGTTGTTGTTGTTGTCGTGACATTCCAAAGCAAGGGCCTGTTCAAGAAAATGAGCGGTTTTTGCAGCACAGACATGCGTAGTTATTCATTCAGGTTTTAGTTGGCAAAACATGGAAGGCCAGCATCAAACACCTCTTGAGCTTGTAGGTGACGTGAGAACTGTAATCAGTAATCAGTAAGTTAGAAAGTGCAGATTACATAAGCAACATCGACTATGCAAAATGCAAGATCGACTGGATTTGTAATATGTCGTTGAGACTAGGGGGTAGTCTAGAAGAAGCAGTTTACAAGTTTACAAGAAGCAGGGATGATGTTGTCTATAAATATTAGAGAGATAAAGCATGACGTTTACGGCCAACGGCAAACGGGAAACGGCAGGCTCTTGCTCATCATAAAAGCGTGAAAATTCTCTCATTTTAACTTGTCTCGTTCCTTTTAGAAGTTGCTTGATATCTGGAGCTTACAGGACAGAAATGAGCTAATATCAAGCAGGGTTCTCACATTTTTGGCAAAACCCTAATTTCACTCCGACGTTTGCCGTTTGCCGTAAAAAAAAAATCTAACCCGCTCGCCAACCCGCGTCGGACAGAAAACATTGAGCTTAATTTAACTGAATCAACCAACTTCCACGGTTCTCCTGAGCACTTGGCACTTGGTTGTGTAGTCCAGGAGTTTAGTGGCAACTCAAACATTCCCAACATTTGACGTTAGACCATAGAATTTTTTCTCTATTACACGTCAAAACCTAAACCTTAAAACTGAGGTTAATATATCTTCCTGGATTTTTGAAAACAGGGTCATTCATTTTTAATGTTTGCTCTAGAATTCCAGGTGGAACTGGCTGCCATAGGCAGCCAGTTCCACCCTGGCCTGGCCCGCTATTTTTGAGGGGGGGGGGGGGGTTCCATCAAGGCAAGTATCACCAATGCCTGCAGGGATAGGGCTAAGAGGCTGTGGGCATTTGGGGTCGCCTGCTCAAAAGGCAGGGGGGACGCAGTTGATCAAAAATGGGCTGTTTGAGTTGTTTGTTCTTGAATGCTAGTT
The DNA here is from genome assembly GCA_948470475.1 of Galaxea fascicularis. Classification (NCBI taxonomy): domain Eukaryota; kingdom Metazoa; phylum Cnidaria; class Anthozoa; order Scleractinia; family Euphylliidae; genus Galaxea; species Galaxea fascicularis. The sequence continues at coordinate 347,169 of OX419337.1, read as the reverse complement.
AAATGTGCAGTACTACAGTTACTTCTCAGCCATTTCTGGGCTTAGCTTGGGTTGATTTGCAGTCAGACAGACTGTGTGGACCCCTTGTGGGGCTCTGACCTCTAACCTCATGCTCCACCGCGACCCCTGGCGGCAAACCGGGGCTCGGTTGGGAGGGGGGGGGGGGGGGGGGGGAGGCTGTAGGCTTGCTGACGCGGATGTTAATTTCTTTCTTTGATTGAAAGCATGTAGCTGAGTGTTGGGAATTTGGAGGAGATAGCTGATAGAGCCAAGGAGAAGCCTGCTAGTTGGCTGGAAAATACCAATGAACAGGCGTCACCAGCAGGTAAGGATTGAACGTATCCCCTGGCAAAAGCCAGGCATTTTTGCGGCCATTTGAACAGGCTTGTTGGTGCAGAGATCAGCCCGGTTTTCAAAAGGTCGGGCATATTTATGCATTAACTAAATTACCTGAAGTTTTCCGAGGCACGATTGTTTCCATCGGTTCTCTAGTTTTGTCCAGTATTTCTACTGTCTTTGTTGTTAACTTCGTGTTCTTGCTGTCGAAGGCCATTTCTCAAAATTTCCGTGGCTTTGGAAACAACTTCACGATGCCCCGCCATTGCTAGGAATGTCACGTGACAGATATGTCGCGCCATTTTGAACAAACGGGAATGCCACTGACCTATTGCACTGTGTATATAACATTACCGGCTACGATATGACATTGCCGGATACGACATAACAGCATTCTGGTTACGATATAACATTGCCGAGTACGACAAAATAGAACTCGGGTTACGATATAACATAACCGGGTACGACATAATAGCATTCTGGTTACGATATAACATTACTGGGTACGACATAATAGCATTCTGGTTACGATATAACATTGCCGGGTACGACACAATAGCATTCGTGTTACGATATAACATTGCCGGGTACGACATAATAGCATTCTGGTTACGATATAACATTACTGGGTACGACATAATAGCATTCGGGTTACGATATAACATTGCCGGGTACGACATAATAACATTCTGGTTACGATATAACATTACTGGGTACGACATAATAGCATTCGGGTTACGATATAACATTGCCGGGTACGACATAATAGCATTCGGGTTACGATATAACATTCCCGGGTACGACATAATTGCATTCAGGGTATGATATAACATTGCCAGGTACGACATAATAGCATTCGGGTTACGATATAACATTACTGGGTACGACATAATAGCATTCGGGTTACGATATAACATTACTGGGTACGACATAATAGCATCCGGGTTACGATAAAAAGTCACGGAGTTGGACATGAAACAGCATACCGAGTACGATAAGACAGTAAACATGCAAATGCAATACTATACACCATACGGTACGGTCCAATAACATTTTTGTCCAATAGTCCCCCCCATACTATACACCATACGGTACGGTCCAATAACATTTTTGTCCAATAATCCCCCCCCCCAATACTATACACCATACGGTACGTCCAATAAAATTTTTGTCCAATATTCCCCTCCACATTGCTGTCTTTTCGTGTCACATTACTGATTTAGTCAACCGAAAAAAACGCCCCAAAGTTTACAATGGACTCGCTGAAGCATGGATCCCCCAGTGCTCCAGTGGTAATAAAACAAATCAAACTAACTATAAATTATATTTGCAAGTTCGATAGACACTTTCTGCGAAGCTAGCTGTCTGTCTGTCATTTCAAGGTAACTTTATTACGTTCGCTGTACGTGCTGAACTGTTAACTCCAGTTATTACAAATCCCTCAACAGGTAGAGTGGAAGATTGTTTGTTTCGGGCTACTGACCAATTTATGCATTCAAGGTGTAGAAGGGGCGCAAAACATAAAACAAAAGAATTTGTCAGAATGCCAGTCATAAATTAAAATAGAAAGCAATGATGCTCTCTTTAACGCGCACAACAGCTCACATTTACGTTCAGTTGCTGACGTCTCCTACGAACGTTGGACGAGTCTAAATATATTTGAAACTCCAGAAACCGTAAGTACTGTAGGATATAAAGGTGTTGCTTTCTTTTCTTGTGATGTTATTTGCAAGTTGACGAATGGCTAGATGAGCTCAATTCATATTAATTCGAGAGAGGTTTCTTACGTTTCTTCGGACAATTGGTTGTTGGGCAAGTTTGGGTGAAAGGTTCCAATTGCATTCTCATCGTAGCAAATGTTACGTAGCCCAGTGAGTGTTCATTTGCAATAAGCAAGACTCGAAATGTAAGCATCTCTTCTTCTGTCCAGCATGGAGTGCGATAACCGCTAATCGGTGCACATTTGAATTTTTATTACAGTTAAAATTGCTGTTTTGTTTTACCACTCTGGACTCTTGCCATTCCAACACAGCATTCAATTTGTCGGTTCACGGGAAAACCTTGGTGTGGAACGCTTACGTGCTTCAGCAATGCCATGAAGTAACATGGGAATTTGCTTAGTCGAGAACTATACAAAGTGAAAGTTTGAAAAACGCTACTTGAAGGCCCGTTTCAAAAGTCACTGTTCTGCCGTGTCGAGTTAAATGCATAACGAATTTAAATGCTAACCAGATACTTGCCGTTTTCCCCTGACCAACCTATAGGAAACGAACGTCCCAAACTTGCACGCATAGTCTATGTATAACAGTATATATACCGGACAGTAAGGATCTCTTTCCGGAAGAGTATTTCACTGAAGTTATATATATTCGTGGTAGCAACGATACAGAAGACAGGGTTGCGACTCCAAGAATATGTCGCATGACTACAATAGCCTCAAGGCCCCAAGTCTTTCTATAGAATATAAAAATGCCACTATTTTTAGAGGCGTTTCGGAAGTAATCAGACGATTTTTCTTGAATCGTTTGTCGCTTACAAGGACAGGCTTCTACGAATAACGTGGCCGCCGAGAAACAGTTACTTCTAATCTTGTGACATTAGTCTGTTTGAGCTGTTTTGATGTGTTTTTGGGACCTATCGCGTACTTTTCGAGCCTTGAATATGCTCAAAACAAGGTGAGAGATGAAAGGCAATTTTGAACTCTAATCAAGCGAAAAAAATTTCCAAACAAAATGGTGTCATACGGAATACTCTCGCTAAAGCATGGAGGCCCCCCTCCTTTCCCTTCCCCAGTGCTCCCAGATTAAACCAAGTTTACGCATTTTATAAGTGCCAGAGATACTCTTAGTAAAGCTGACAGGCCGCGTCTCAGTTCAAAGTAACTTCACATCCTTCTACTGGCTGAATTTTAAGGACTCTTGTAAATTAAACTCGCTCAACAGGGAGACTGAAAGCATTGTTTTTTTTTGGGTTATGCATGGTTGACCGACTAAACCTAAACACTCAGGAAACAGAGGGAGCGCAAACATCAAAGAAAAGAATGTCAGCATGCCAATCATAAAATAGAAACCACTTGTTTATGATTAAACGCGCCCAACAGTCAACGCCTTCGTGCTGTTGCTGGTGTCTCCGCGGAAAGTAGTACCAGTCAAGATTCATTCACTGAAAACTCCAGAAAGAAGTGCTTTGTTTTCGTGTCACATTACTGATTTAGTCAACCAAAAAAAACTCCCCAAAGTTTACAATGGACTCGCTGAAGCATGGATCCCCCAGTGCTCCAGTGGTAATAAAACAAATCAAACTAACTATAAATTATATTTCAAAGTTCGATAGACGCTTTCTGCGAAGCAGGCTGTCTGTCATTTCAAGGTAACTTTATTACGTTCGCTGTACGTGCTGAACTGTTAACTCCAGTCAAATCCGTCAGCAGCTAGAGTGGAAGATTGTTTGTTTCGGGCTACTGACCAATTTATGTATTCAAGGTGTAGAAAGTGCGCAAAATATAAAACAAAAGAATTTGTCAGAATGCCAGTCATAATATAGAAAGCAATGATGCTCTCTTTAACGCGCACAACAGCTCACATTTACGTTCAGTTGCTGACGTCTCCTAAGAAAGTTGGACGGGTCCAAATACATTTGAAACTCCAGGAAGCGTAAGTAGAATATAAAGGTGTTACTTGCTTTTGTGTTTTTATTTGTTCTTCATGGAGAAGGAAATTTAGGTAGACGAATGGCTAGACGAGCTCAATTATATTACTACGAGAGTAAAACCCTACTTGAAGGCCCGTTTCAAAAGTCAGAGCTCTGCCGTGTCGAGAGTAAATGCATAACGAATTTAAAAGCTTAAGCAGAAATTCCGTTTTCCTCTGACCAATAGATAGGAGACTCAACAGAGTCAACCCTGAGTGAAATGCAGCTCAAGTTCGATGTCTCGATCAACAGTGGAACTTTGGCCGACTTCTGCCAACCCCAGCTGAACTGAAAGCGAAATGTCTTAAACAGGCCTAAGAATTATGACTGATATCACACCATTTTAATTCACGCTCTGGCGACCTCCAAGTCAGCATATATAAAGCCAGTATGCCAATCATACAATAGAAACCAAATTGTTTACCATCAAACGCGCCCAACAGTTAACGCCTTCGTTCAGTTGTTAGTGTCTCCGCTGAAAGTTGCTCGAATCCAGATCCATTAAAAACTTCAAAAAGTGTGATTAGAATATGAGAAAGTGTGGCTTTCTTTTCTTGTGATGTTATTTGGTCTTTAGGGGGATGAAAATCTAAGTTGACTAATGGCTAGGCGAGGTCAAAGAGAGTTATCCTAATATCAATTT
>OX419337.1:317500-337500 GCA_948470475.1 Galaxea fascicularis | reverse complement strand
AAAATAATCTTCAGTGATGCAAAGAGTAACCTTTACTCCTCCTCGTACCAGAAGTGATATCAGGAATGTTGAGAAAAAACAAATCATCTAAACTCTGAGCTCTTCATTTACCTTTTTTGAGTAGAATTCCACGTTTTGTTTTGCACTCCCACAGGTCATGGACCCTTGCATCGACGGTCTTGAGGAAAAAGCACTTCCAGGAACAGAACCAGTGCTGGACCTTTACGTGGCTTACACGTGGCAAGAACTCACTCTGATTAAAAAACTAGGCATGTGTGGAGACGTGTCGTCTGCGGATCTCAGAGGATACGCTTTGAAATCAGGTATAGTTCTCATGAAAATAATCAGTGTTGGATGAACCAAAATGAGGTATCTTTCATGGGAACTTCACTTCACACATTAACAAGATAATACCCTCCGAATATTAATTTCCCTGGCTTATTTCACAAGCTCAACCAACTTCCTTCTCTAATACGTTCAGTATCAATCAAATCTTGATGACTGTAGGTGATTTTGTAGAAGTTGGCTATGGAGGTTTCTCAGACACAGCCTTTTCTTATAGAACAGTTTTAGAAAAAACACTTGCAAAACTGTTGCAATTTTTTAATATACCTTGAGGAAATTCTAATTTCATTCAAGTCATGTAATTTTCTTCCTTTAAGAGTTGCGAGAGGCTGACAAATTTTAAAGGCATTTTGAAAATTCAGTGCTTTTTCCTTGACTTTATCCACTAATTGTAAAACCAAAAAACATGCTTTTAATGATACGTTTTGTCTTTACAAATGTTATTGTTTGTGATACACTTTTTTTCTGTTCTCCGATTAGGTGTAATGCAGAAAATGAAATTGCACAACATTGGTGAGTACTTATAATTGAGTTTAGTTCAGCAGTCTGTCGATACGACAATGACTGTTTCATGAAGAGTTCAAACTTAAATCAGGTTCCTCCAGGTTGTTCTGTCCTTTGCTCCCTTTCGCTTCAGGTTTCTTTTCAAGACGTCCTTGAATCTGAGCTTAGGCCGTCCTTGATTTCTCTTTCCATCGCGTAACTGGGAATACAACAGCTGCCTGGGAAGCCTGGCAAAGGCCATCCTCTCCACATGGCCGAGCCATCTCAAGTTCATCTGGGTTAATATATCAGCCATAGGAGGTAGACCTGCCTTCTCTAAAATCACTTTGTTTGTAATTTTGTCCTTCCAAGATGACCCCGAGACAGCGTTTTACCGACACCCAAAAGCAGACTGCTCATCACGCAAAATGAAAAATGGCTGAAATGGCGCCGGGCTCATTACTTGTGGTACTTTTAATTCGGACGATGTTTTCTAATAATAACATTTTCAACCATTTTAACAGTTTAGCATCGTTCAAAAATCAAAAGCGGTAACAAAACTCGAGACTGAGCGTTACGTAAATTCATAGTCTGAATACTTGACGATTTGGCCGTGGAAGTTATTTTTACAAATTTCGTTAATCTAAGTTCAGCTGAATTACGTTCGACGTTTTAATCAATTCAGCCATTTGGGTCCGTCGACCTAAATTCGAATTAAGTTTCACTTATGAAACGTTCGCCGTTTGAATTGGGACTTAGAAAACTTAATCCGATATCTTCATTTGCTCCACTTTTTCGCTGCGAAGCCCAATCTCTCGACTAATAACGAGTTCTAGATGAAAGTTTATTTCGTAACCACAAAACATGATTGTCTGGCGTGCATATTATTAGGCAAAACGTGATACAATTCTACCAGATATCTGAAAAAGAAAAACATTATGACTTTGCGTCACAAACGTAGGTTGTTTATCGAGCAGAAGCTCGCAGAAGCTCAAGGTAGCAGGATATTTGGCTGTTCATGCTACAGAAACTGAAGATAAAAGTTGGTCGTCTGTTCCACAGGTCTGATCTCTTTACCTTGCCTTCGTCCACCGCCACAACGAAAATATAAGGGGGCGATATGACGTTTATAACGTGGACCTTATATTGTCAAAGTGAAGCTCATTTCTGCTAATCGGAAAAGATGGCGTAATGGAACGTAATTTGCCTTTGAGCTGTAAAGTCAATAGCTAGTTAGACGGATGGTGTCTTGTACACTAGATTTGTTGCCGTTTTCAACTGCTCTTTACATCCCATTTCGGTTCAGTGGTGAGGCTGGGATGGACATGTTCTTCCATTAACTGCATTTTGTCACCTTCTTTAGCCTTCTTTGTCCTTCTTTGTTTCTCTTCCCCTTCCGTTTTCCCTCACTTCCCCTTTTCTCGACCTCCTTTTAGCTCTTGCCACCTTAATTTATTGCATTTAATACAAGAGTCCGACAAACTTCTTTCTAACATATAGAGCCGGACAAGATGGATACGTGCGTTTCGAAGCCTTTCTTCGACTGCTACTTTAAAGAAGGGAATGAACATGCCAGCTACCTCAGCCAAGTCGACGCGTACCTCAAGTGCGAAGAAACCCAGGGCGAAGCCTGCAAAGCTCCCATATGGAAGCACTATCATGCCACGGTTGATGCTTGGAGAAAGGTTTTTGAGGAGAAGCATGGAAAATTCCGGAAGACCTTAGAGAAGATTCACTGAGCCGCGAAGCAGAGTCCCTAAGCTCAACATAGAGGGCACCTCTTAACCGTTAAACAGACGATTTAGGGTAGTGGTTTTCGGCACATTGTTGGATAGCAATACCATATGCTTGCACTGAACTGAGATAGGTTTATGAAATAAAGCACCTGAAAGCATTACGATTTGAAGTCACGTTTTCATATTATCAACTGACATGAGCATCTGACAGTGGAATCAAGGAAAGAAATGATCATCCCAGTTTGATACACAATTCATGTAACTGCGAGAACGCCTGAAAAATGATTTCAAAGCTCCAACGGGATTCGAACCCATGGCCTTCGCGTTCCCCGTGCAATGCTTTACTCACAATTGGCCTACTCCCAGCAAAGCTTCACAGCTCAGTTGGTTGGGAATCCCGATCTCACACTGTCAACGCGAAGGCCATGGGTGGTTTTAGGCTGTTCCAAGTCTCAGATAGTAGAGGCGAGGGAACGAGAATGAGCCAAGAAAATTGAGTCCCCGCTCGATTTTCTTTGCTCGCTCGTCACTCGCTCGCCTCCACTATCTGAGAGCCTGAAACAGGCTATAGGTGGTTATTTTACGGTTGAATTTGTGATTGCTGGGGTGCACGCATCGGAGGAAACGCGACAGTACAGTTTAATCCGCTGTGTAGAGACACCAAGAGGCGAGGCTCAATATCCGTATTGTCTGGGTGTCCTTCTTAAGCACTGTCGTAATCAATTTTATAAATGTCTCGGAGGTAGCAGGCAAATGTTGCAAATATGAGTGGGAGACCTGTATGGGCGTTTACAATGTCGCCCGTAAACGCCCATACAGATCGGACGCGAATATTTTATCCTACTTGTGAAATGAAACAATATATCGAACGAAAAGATTGTTTTGCGATTCAGTAATTGGACATACATGCCAAAACATTGTAAGTCCCAAAGGAGAGAGTTCATGGGACAACCAGGTGGTCTGTACCTCTTTAAAACCTCTAATTTCATTCGATCTTCATATGGTGCAGCTCTATTGTTTCAGGACTGGGTGCCATTGTTTCGGAGAGGACGGTAAAGAAATGCACCAAAATGTAAAACGCACGTACAGAGCCATTGTTTTCGCTCATCAATCCCATTGTTTTGTGGCGTTCTCGTTGCCGTAGACGTCCTCGTTTCTCAAACTCCCTATACGAGAACTCGGAGTTTCAAAAAACACGCGCGCGTCGGGATGAAATCAAGAATATATTAAAAATACAAAGGTTTTTAAATGCAAATTCGTTAAAGTATTTTGCATGACAAAAGAGGAAAATTATAATTATGCTTCTTTTTATCCCGACGCGCGCACGTGTTTTTTGAAACTCCGACTTCTCGTATAAGGGAGTTTAAGCAAATCGCTACGGCGACCTCTACCACGGCGGTCGTGTCTGCGGATCGAGTCCATTCAAGCTCGGTTCTTGCTCACTTGCTTTCGCTGTAATTTATTAACAACAGAATTCAATGGTGGTCAAGTAAGAAAACGGCCAATTTAAAAATTTCGTTTATCAAGAAGAATATTGATAAACATCATCGAAGGGCGATTCATACACAAAACAGAAAACTACAGATGAAGATCGGAGTAAGCGGCTACTGATGTTTCTTCTTGTGTACCGTATTTACAAACAACGAATAAAAAAATTCAGCGTTTTAGATATTCTACTCTATTCTTGTTTGAACAGCCTTGAGTGACATTTGGCTTTATTGCTAATAGTCGTGCTTACGATTTTCGTCTAGCCTTTGTTTATACTGGCGGATTTTCTGCGGCCGTGGCAGAACTCATGGCACACTCGGGTTGAGGATCGAAAACTCAAACTGAGAAAACGCAAGGAAAACGTATTTACTGGAAAACCAAAAGCCTCGAATACTTTCTTGATAAAGTGAAAAACAATCCCTGATAGCTTTTAAAACCAGTGATTGCAAATAATAGAAGAGTCGACTTTTATACTCGCGTAGTAGCGACTACGCTAGGAGACAGCTCTTAAGCGCCACGGCGAAAGGTCCTTTCCAAGCATGCGCACTGCGTGATTTCTGGGCGTTTTTACTTCCGGTCGCCGTAACGATTTGCTTAGAGTCCCTTTTGTCTGAACCGGTACGGTTAAGAAGTGAATAGACTACTGGTACTGTAATATCAATTTCTTACACCCAATATTCTCAAGGGGTAGAAACGCAAAATCTGAAATCCTAAATTTTTATTTATATCAAATATTTTATTAATTACAAATTATGGAAACAAACAAACCAAACAACAAATAGTAAGGATAAGGAACGTAAAAAGAAGGACAAAGCAGCGCAACAACAACATCTACCGTAGTGAATGCCTGAAGAAGCAGAGGTGTACGTCGCACATATGAAAATTATGTTCTGTGATGTTATGGCCGCATCAGTGAGGTAGTCATCAAATGGCTGGTCCCACTGCAACAATGCTTTATGCATTGCAACATAATTTTCATGGCTAAATTATCAATGATAAGCCTTTTAACTGCCTGACAATCCAAATTGGAAATGAAAATTTAATTGGCATGGGTAGAATGACGAATAATAGCAGACTTGAGGAGGCTGGAAAGGGTTTTTAGTTGCATGTGTGCAAGCAATCTACACACAACAGATGCAGACGTCAGCTGAATGAATCAATATTACTATTAAAAGGTCGTGCATGCAGCACACCAGCAGTTATATCACGCGAGCTGGAAATAGAATTTGTGGAAAACATTTTTTTTTTGATGCGCCATCATGAATGGTACAGGTCACCAAGAAAAAACTCGAGCTAAAAACAGCTAAAAAATTTTCGAGGTGACCTATCTTTTTTTTTTTACATGCAAATCCCGCTCTAGTATGGCAAGCCAAATGTAGCAAAATTCAATATCGCTATATTCATTTAATCCTTAACAGGTCAGTTGGCAAGGATAGTTACGGAACAAACTGATTTGAAGACGTTGGACGATTTGAGACTGATGTTTTCCGAATTACTTGAGAACTTTCTCCAACATTTTGGAAACAATGCATCAAAACCATCTCGAGTTATAGACCAAGGCTCAGTCTCGGGCGCAAGTTATATCATTACTGATCAATACAAAGTTGCCATTTTTGTTGCTGCAGCTTTACACGAAAGACCGGAAGCCTCAGAAATTTGTGCTTTCTTACCTTCTGCTTGTGGCTTAATCGGGCCTCAAAAGTTGTTGTTGAGTCGTCGTAGCTTATTGGTCCATAATTGTGAAGCCTGGGACGAGTTCACTAACCCGCGCGAGAATAAGCCGAACAAAATGGCGAAGGAAATGCACTCGAAGCAGCACAAATTTCGAGGCTTCCCGGAGATTTCCCGGTCTTTCATTTATACTAAAAGCCACAGCAAAGGAAATGGCAATGTGCAATGACTTAACTTGCGCCCGAGACTGAACGGAGCCCAGGTTTGTTACATTTTCCCGGCATATTGATAACGCTTGAAACTTGTTTCGCCAACACGAGTGCGCTATTGGAGAAGCAGTATTAAAATGAAATCTTGTTTTTTTTTTTTGTTTTTTATTCTATTTTGGGAGTGATCCGTAGAGGGGTCCGTAGAGGGGTCCATAAGGGTAGTCCCTGGACCGGTCCGTAGGTAGTCCGCGGACCCGGTCCGTAGTGGGGGTTCGCGGACCGGGGGTCAGTGTTTTCGGGTTACCCCCTATAACTAGCCCTGGTTCACAGACCACAGTTTGCACAATCACATGAACCTTAGAAGTTTAGAAGAAGTTTGGTCAAAGGCCCGTTCTTCCGGCCCTATTTACACCGTTTTCACATTGTTTCAGACAACTATGGAAGTATTGGCAACCTGTGACCGACGTAGTATATCATCCAAGACAAGTAACGACAAAGCTGTGCTGGCTGCACTTGCATTGCAGCAATCTCAACAACACAAACTCAAAAAATACAATTGAAGGGCTTGGTGCTGAAAGGGCGTAAGTGCGGATTTTGCTGAAATTTAAAGTTCCGCCTGAAATTTACTCTTCTTTAGGCTACAGTCGGGTATCGTGTCAGAAACTTAAGTCTGTAGTTTTTTTTTTCATTTTGAAGGCCTGAATTTGGAAAATTAGCGTATGACTGAACCCAAACAAAGGAAATCAACCAACTTCAGATCCTTTAGTTTCTGTTTCTCGAGTTTTTGGAATGTTACAGCACGCCCCTCCCGCACTGGAAGACTGATCAAAAAACCTGACAAACTGAACTTGTGGCTAATATACCCTACGCTAGAAGGTCATCCTTAGGTCACGTGACTAGTTTATGCTCCTTGTGTGTTGTAGAAAACATGTTGTAATCCCGACCGATCGCCCATCAGTGAAGTTGTATATCGATATCAACGGCGATTAAACATTGTGTTGAGAGGAAAGCTGTGTTTTATCGAGTTTCCTAACATGGAAAAAGTCATATGCTAATTCATCGAAAGCTAGTTTTAAGACCACAAAATAAATACGAATCTGTGTTTCTGACGTGACAACCAGGCTGTAGGCCAAACAAGAACAAATTTCAGGGAATTTGAAATTTTTGGCAAAATCGATATTTACTCCCTTTTTGCACCGCGGCCTTTAAGTGTACTTTATTTCTATGCCTGGATGGCAGAATGGCGAGACTGTGTTTCCAATCCTGAGTTCCTCAATGAGAGTTCCAGTGCAGCCACAGTAGCCTCCTGTCCCTTTGTCTGTCTCCATAGCAACAAAACCTGATAAACCTGTTCTCGTGAGCGATGTGGGTACTTCTTTTTCACATCTTGTATTTCCTGTTTGTTGAATCCCAGTGCACGAGCCAGTGGAGTCCAGTCCTTTTCACCAATTTTACCAGCAGTATCCACCAGCACTTCATCTGAAATTTCAGATTCATTCCCCAGCCCTGCCCTAATAAGAATACAATTACACAACAATTGGTCAATAACTACCTTATTTTTGCTTATTATTTACCTTATTTACCTTATTTAAACTCATTTTCATGGGCTATTTCCTGACTTTGCAAAAGATCTGTTTTTCCCCAATTTTCAGCTGACTGGGGTTAAACCCTGTGTTTTCGTGGGCCAGACCCTAACAAGCATTAGCTATAATCCATTTGGTATACTTACCCAGTACCGTTTGGCGATTGATAGTCCATTTCTCCTGAAATGACCTCAAACTTTGTTAGTTTAGTGATTTCATCTTTTGGGAGTTGTAAAATCCACTTAACCCACTGATCAATATCAATGTAACCTAGGATAAAAATAGTTCATGCATGATGTGAAATTAAATTACACAGGGCTGTCATTAAGAGCTGGGAGCCAGGGATTTTGCTGAGAAATTCTAAGTCAAATCCTGACTGCTTAGACAGAAAAACAGCATGCTGACTAAATCACAACAGCTGGATTCCCTGCTTAGGTTTTACACATCCAACCTACTTCATAAACACTAGTGACAACACTGCACGGTGTAGTGTAGTCAATTCTTGACATTTTGAGACAGTGAACAGGGGCAGATCCAGGATATTGAGAAAGAGGGGGCCGGTCACTGAAATTGGTATAGTGGTGCAATTTTGAAATTGAGACCGTCAGAGATGCGATTTCCAGCATTTTGAGGATCTCTTTTTTTAATTTCTTAAACAAAAATTATGTTCTTTGAATACGATGTCTGGATAAAATCAACTATTTCAATCATCCAAGGGATTGATAAAAAAAATTTATTCAACAAAAGGGGGGGGGGGGGGGGGGGCTGCGGCCCCCTCGGCCCACCCCTAAATCCGCCCCTGGTGAAGGTCATGTAAATACCTTATAAACAAATTATACATGCAAAAACAGAACATTTCTTCCACCTGACAGTGCACTGTGTGTATATGGTATTTGATTCAAAAGTGTACAGAAACACACCTTGTTCTTTGTCATCCATTGTTTTTACCAATAATTCTGCTTTTGACTTGGCAGTTTCCTTCAACAATCCAAAACAAATTTCTCTCATTATCATTATCATCTCTCCCAACAGACATGCAACCATCTTCATGCTATTCTGTCAGAAATTCGGCCTTTTAGAAAAAAAAAAAGGCTTTAGAATACAAATGCACACATCTGGGTTCCTCGAAGACATTACCTAGGGTAAACCTTCTGCATAGTTAAGGCATCCAGGCAATGATAACAGCAGCAAAACAATATCTTTGTTGCAATACATATATCTTATTAGATATTCCTGATCCCAGTGTCATTATATATTTTTGCAATTTGTGCTTTTGCAAGTTGCAGGGTGATTCAAAATGTAAACAACAAGAGAAAACATACACATCAGACATACTAGTCTAGACACTTGAATAATGTAACAACTTAAAATATTTATTATCAAAATTAACTTTTTAATAACAAAGAAAACTTTGCAAAAAAGTGAAGATTAGGAAGGATGAGTCTCCACATAACAACAACTGGACAGATATCACACCACGTTGTAATAATATTGTTTTGCACGTTACCCAAACAGTAGCAGGTGGAGTTGGATAAGATGTATAACTTATACTTACTTCATCAACACTGCTATCAAACTTAACAATAATTTGCTGCAATGCAAAGACATCTAAAGGCTGTGATTTGTTGAGCAACTTAAAAATACCTGAAGGAATGAAAAGAAAACAGGAGACTATCAGAGGGCTGCTTATCTAAAAGCTCTTGTCTCCCTTGAGCAGCGATTTTGCAAAATTAAGGGCAACAGAATTTACCTTCCAGCTTTTTTTCCACAGGGGCAGTTTTCCACCACATTAAGACTCCAACAAATGAGTGGAATGTTACATTACCATTGTCATCTCTTGGAAATGTCCTCCAAATCTAAAATAGTGAAAAAATATACATGTACACACTCAGTATATTGTACATTCAAACAATGTTCTTGTAACCATTTCTGCATAATTGTTGTTTTACTGCATGGGCATAACATGTTTTATTGCAATTATGCAGTACTTATTAAGGGCGGCCAGCTAGCATTTCTTCTTTCAAAACATTTGCTTTTGTTCAATAAGTACTGAGTAAGTGAATGAGCGAGTGAGTGAGTAAATATTGATATTAAGTAATAGTCAGACCTTGAATCTGCCAAATGCAAACAGTAAATTTCAGGTTATGTGTAACACAATAAACATTAAAACACTTTTTGGTGACAAGTCTTTGTAGCAATGTAATTACTTGTGTGTGTTTGATCATGTCATTGGCACTGTAGATAATCACCTGTTTGACAAGAGGGTCTGATACGAAAGATGCATGTTGAATTGCTTCACTTGGCAGTGTTCCTTCTTCATTTGGACCTAGCTGTTGGAATCGGGACCAGAGTCGCTCCACTTCTGTTACAGGAACTGGAAAAACAAGTCCACAAAAGATAAATAAAACTTGTTACTGATACAAGTGAAAGTAAATGTAATTGCTGAAAGTTGCAGTTTGGCAAAGGCATACAAGTATATTTGACATCCTATTCTGTGATGTTAAGTGCAACTTTTATCAATTGCATGGAGGGTTAAACAGTTATCAATAACTTTCTTTGTCAGTGAAGAAGTGAAGAAATATTTATCAAAGACCATTTCCTAAGCATGGACTAAAACACACGCTGTGATGCTGCCCTCTTAAAGACCAAAGGAGCATAGATTTGAGTGACTTGCCATCTTGAAAATACCCAGTCCCCATTAAGCATAAAGAAAATGGAGGAAAGAAAGGTGAGGAAAATCTGCCCAATCTTTTGTTTTTATAGACCATCGGCCAGTTTCTTTAAGTGTTCTCTGTTTGGAAAGAAATTCTTCCCATAGTTTTCTAGAAATATTTCACACACAATGACATATTCTGCATATTCATGAGTTTGCATACAGTTCATCGATCATGTGCTCTGTTCATTCAGGCTCTTGGTGAATGCGGCCAAAATGGAAATATTTTGCCAGTTTGGCGAAACTACACTTCTTGTGGCAATGCCGGTTATCAAAAAGGTCAAAACCCTTGGTTCTCAGTCCCTAGTGTGGGGAACTTTGAACTTGAAATTTTGCCCAAGGGTCGGGAGCTGTGACGCAAAATTTGCGCTTTGGATCCAAGTCCCCACCATATCCCGTTCCCCCCCCCCCCCCGCCCTCCCTCGGGACTAACATTGATAGGTACATAACAGAAATATTGTGTATGTGGAGTTTACATGTGTATAGTGTCTATTGAGGACTCGATCTACTGAAAATATTCAAACAAAACTCAATGTTCAGCAAAAGAATGCCCGGTATGTAGATGATAACACGACAGTGAGACTTTTGTAAAACGGTCAAAACAGTTAAAGCTGTATGATAACCTACAATCGCATTACCTCTACATGTGAACTCCATTTAGAGGTTTAAGTGAATATCAAATTTTTTCATCATTTTTTTAACCTCACACTTTGACAACATTAACCTTAATTTTTGTGCGTACCAGCATATTCCTCCGAGGATCCTGGGTTAATTTTTTCAAACAAAGGCGTTAGCGCTTCTTCAAGAGGGTCTACCTCTGGGTCTAACTCATGATGTTCGCTTTCCTGTTCAAGACCATTACCTGCTTGTGCCTGCTGGGGTTGTTGCCTATTTCTCCGCAGAAACTTAAACATTTAGAGCTTTTATCTGCGGGATATTAAATTAAAGCCCGTTTTCCTCATATCTCAGAAGAATCTGTGTGTCGCTAATTGTTCAGTGCATTCCACAACACTAGTTCAAATTCGTTCAAATTCATCGCGTTTGCGCGGGCCGCCATGTTTGTTTTGATGAGAACTGGTACCCAGGGCTCTGTCTGTTGTTGGATCAGTTGACGAAGTTTAGTTGGGGTAGGTCGAGTAGGTCCCGATCTTCGTCCCATCCCGACTATCTGACCCTGGGTCTCCGAGGATGGGCTACAGTCCCCAGTGAACCTTGAAATTATCAAGCTTGCTAGATTTAAGGGTAGGTATTATTTCTGTTATTATAAATTCAAATAAACACTATTTGCCGAAATCAATGGATTATTAAAAATACATGTTGCTCGATGTCAGATAGTTTAGGATGCTTATTCTTCGAAACGGGAAGTGAAACGAAACGTTTCGCTGTTGTATTCCCGCCAAATTCATATTTAGGATGGCTTACTGCCTTTAAAAATTAGATGAAATTCTTATGTAAATTAACTGAATATTTCAAGCAATTGATTATGAATACAATAACATGACAGGTAAATATGTACACTCAACTCTGAAGCAGGGTCGCGTGGGCATAAAATATGTTACTAAGAAAACATTTCTTCTTTTCATGTCGGCAGAAAAATAATTTTCAATACCAAGCCGGAAAAGGGGAAAATAAAACAGCTGACCTTTGATTGCCGTGAAAAATGCAATTTCGAAAGATTTCCTCACAGCTCCATACATTAATAATGCATATACATGCATCACTGTCAGACCAACCCTGTCCCAAAAGTCACAAAATGCATGCATAACAATTGTATGGGGCTGTGTGGAAATCTTGCCTGCAATTTTTCTCAACAAGGACGTGTGCATGTTAACGTCGCTCTTGAAAACAGGGTTACCAGTATTTGCTTTTTTGCAAACAAGAAATTTATGTTTCTAGCTTGAGGAAGTAAGACTGAAGCTTTAGAAAATAGTAAACTTTTTCGTCCTCAAATAATTAAAAGTGAATTAGAAAAAATTAAGATTACGAGGTCACAAGGGACACGCGGCATTAGGTTAATCGATCGAACTCACTGACAAGATCCAATTAGTATAAACCGAGATCAAGGGTACCCGTTGGTCCCCACACTGCCTCGTGAAATATAAATACAAACAACGGAATGAACGTGGGACGGTTCTGACAAGAGAGCCGCGTTAACGTGTTAATTGCATGCACACTGTTGTTTCGCTGAGAAAACTAAGAAAAATTCGTTAAATGTGATACATATCGCACCCACTAAAAAAAATGTATGTGTAATTAGCCCGCCGTCAAGGTCTTGGGCGTTTTTAGTCTTCTCACTGCACTGTGAAATAAATAACACTCAACTGTCAAAAAATTCCGAAAGCAACATGGACCATTCTGACAAGAGAGCTGTGTTAAGGTGTTAATTACATATAATTTTCTGGCAAACCAAATATTTTTTCGTCGTACAGTATATGTTGTGAATTTTTTAATTCAATATAAAAGGAGGTCAGTGATACATAAGGCAGAGCCATAAGTTCTTGCAATTTTCTCCACGTACTGTGAAACCTCATTTTGAAATCCTTGGTGTGGTGTCTTCTCAGTGCTGAACAACAAAGATCAAAAGACTCTGCAGGTTAGTTTTCACTCAGTTATTATTTGAATTAAGTGTAAGTTTGTGTTTCCGAGTTATTGGCTGCAACATCAAATGAATGCTAGCGCTTAAAGTTTTCTTAAAAAATTGCAATTGATTATTAACCTTGAATCTCTTTAGCAGACGATCTCCGGCTGCTTCAATTGTTTCGAGATAAATGAACATGAAGTGTACTTCATACATTTTTGTTTGACCAAAAAGCAACATTTCTGATCAAGACTCGCGCGTGTACATAAGTAAGTGGTTTATTTCTGTATTTCCCGTTGAATGTCGTAAAGGCTGGATATGAAAGTTATACGATGACTGGCGCCTCCAAAGGCGTTCGATAGACATCACTGGTTTCAGAATTTACGGCCTGGCCTGCCTGGCTGGCTTTGCCTTCACTTGTTTCTTTGAACGATACATGAACGGTAACCCCGGCCCGTAATATTATGTTGTTATTATATGGGTAGCTCCGTGAGCGGGCAAGATGAACCAAATCCCGTGCTGTGATTGGCTACCCGAGCGGGCAAGATGGAGCGATCTTGCCCGCTCGGGATTACGCGCTTTGTCCCGCAAGAAAAATTTCTCTGAAGCCGGCTCTTATCCCATATAATAAATCCTTTATTGACCAAGCTTGTTCGGTCAAGATGGCTGGATATTGGCCTCGTTCTTTTTTTGCGAGTTTATGGACCTCGACTTCGTCTCGGTCCATAAACACGCAAAAAAAGAACTTGGCCAATATCCAGCCATCTTGACCTCTCGCTTGGTCAATAACCCATACTTATCGTGACCTCGCGCATATAGCGTCAAAATTTATTTCTATCTTTCAAAATGCAGTTTAATAAGTGGTAAAGTAACCCTGCTACACACGATTTTTATTGTGGTTGCCTGACGAATTGCTTTTTTGATCTTTTTAGGTCAAATCAAAAGTTCTGAAAGGTGCGACTGAGGAACATGAAACACAAGAATGTTCCACTCTGCGACTCCAGTTCAAGCTGATACAGATAAGTCTTACACGAGTTCTTACATCGAGTGATGTATTTAAGGGGACAAGGGAGTGAAATTCAACTAATACAGTCGCACTCTGATCCATGAAGATTTCACTTGTGATAACAAGCGTACAGACTGATTCAAATTCAAATGAAAAAATTAAGAGTGCGCCTTTTTTGCAGGTTCAGCTAGTAAACAACTTTTGGCTATTTCGGAAATCCTTCTAGAAAACCATAACGTTGAGATAGGAGCGGAGACAAGCATACTCCAGCCGATAGGAATTGCTAAACAGAAGAGCTTTTGTAGTTTTCCGGCCTTTTGACACACAATCGCGCAAATCAAATTTCAAGTAATTAGAAAGATAGTAAGCTTAGATTTGTTTTAGAACAACAAACCTACTGCCATTGCCAAATTTTGAACTGTTAAAAGGCTTTTTTTAACGTGGGTGTTTCTCTGTCCACCTTTTCCTTTTTTGCATTCGTCCGTATGTTTTATTGTTCATTCCTTTAGCAGTCGCATTTCACATGTGCCGAATTAAATTCCTATTTTACTCGACTAAAATTAAATACGGCATTTGATTCAAACATCGAATTTGAATGTCAATATTCCCAGTCTCTTCTCGAACAGCTTGTTATCCAATATGACAGACAACGTGTTTGGTGAAGTCGACGTAAACTCAGTTCGGTTTATTCAGCATATGATTCGTAACATCAGAAGACGCAGGTCAGCAAATGAAGCAATCAACCGTCAGCAACTCCATGGCTAGAAGAAGACTTCTACTGAGCATTTGTTTAAGCTTTGTTGTGGCTTATGTCACAATAATATGCCACAGAATCCTTTCTTTCTTCCCAGGAGTGAACATGTCCTCTTCGTTTTCGAAAACCGAACGCCTCATACAAACAAGTATATTTCGCCTCTTAGATCTGTTTCCTTGCATGAATAAATATTAACTAAAATACTAAAATACGGAAATATTTCACGACATCGACATGAACCCATAGAAGGCACTTGGGCCGATTATTTTTTGTCATTTCTGACGGCAGTTGGATCTTGTAGTATTTCCATTTCGCTAGTGTCCTTTCTGTGTGACCCAATTTCATGAAAATAGTCCAGAGATTTAGAATTAAAGACTAAAACAGAATTTTTTTTTCCCGTGAGGATGTATTCTCTTTGGCTCTGCATGCATCGATTGAAAAAGTCGGATGCGAATTCACCTTTCATTGAAAGCAAATGAAAAATTACAAAAGATTTCCATGAACAAAACGACAAAAACAACGCAGCCAAAGACTCGACTATTGTTTCGGGGCTGTTCTATATTACCAAATACCCCTGTCTTTTATCAAAGACAAGCGTCAAACGGTTTCTGATGACTTATAAAATTAAAACTACTACTTTTACACAGAAAACGGTGTAAATCCTAACGTTTCTGAGAAATTCTAACCTGCTCGATTTTAAGTAGAAACGGCAAACGGAAGATAGAGGAAAGTGGTGGTTACATGATTGCCTTGACGAAAACGAAGCGGGTAAAATAATTTAACTAGCGGCGCGCCATATTGGTCTTCACTCAGACTTCCACGGCAAATGAATGCAATTAAATTCACTATTAAAGAACATGCAATCCTTTGTGTTCATAAACCTCACCACTTGTGTGTTCTTCTTGGAAATGATTCTTGTACTATATGTGTACTTGACCACTCCCCGCAGGGCTTTTCAGGGCCAGTGCAGCTCAACGGGATCGGCCGAATGCATGCGAAGGCGCCTCTGGCTGCCGCCAAACGGTCATGAATGATTCCGGGAGCACAGCAGCCAAGTCAGATGTTTTTGACTCGGGTAAAGGCCAAACTACAACACTGGGAAGTCCGTGCCCTACTCTTTACGAATAGTGTGTGTTCTTTAAACGTCCCACAGTTATTTGCAACAAGGGTTGTGAAACGGGACCTCCGGCTTATAGTCCTTATCCGAGAAGACTTGAAAGTCTAACCATTTGCTAATGTAATTACAAAGGCAGCACTTTCTACTCAGTTATTTTAATAAAACCCTGAGTGTTGGTCCGGCCACAGTCGAACTCACGACCTCCCGCATGGCAGCCCGATGCTCAACCAACTCGGCTATCGGTGCGCGGTCGGTTATAATAGCACACAGGTACCCTGACAATGGCTTTATGTACATACATAATCAAATGAAGAATGATCGTCGCAGTTTTGATCGCAATTTTTACAATTGCGTGAAGAAGCCTGAAAAAAATTTAGGACTTCAACTTCCATATGCATTCACTTACACACATACATACATACATATTTAATATAATCCTAGAAGTCGTGAGACTATACAGGATTCCTTGAGAGGATGCTAAAACAGTCAGCGACGAAGTAGAAAAGGTGGCAAACATAAATAGATACCTAAATTAAATTATTTACAACATATGAATATTTACATTGCGTTGCAATATTGTCTTATGGTTGGCAAAGCATTCGCTTGAAAGGCAGTAACAGACTTAACATTAACAGCAGGTATGGGAGGGATAACAAGTTGGAAAAGGGAGAACTTAGATGCATTGGTGCGAGCAAAGATGTGCCTAAGCTTATGAGAGTGGTTAAAGCGATTGCTCCTATAAGCTAGCATACGCATCTCTAGCGTGACAATCAATTATCAATATAATAAATGCCAGCAATAATAAATCGTACTATTAAATGAATGACATACAATTTTGAGACAACAGTGATTCAACATGTGACACTGATAAATCATACTTAGTTTTCTGCTTTTCTGTGACAGTCGTTTTCGCTTAGCTTTTACAGAAGTATTTTTGTAGGTTCGCGATCACCACGTCTGGATCCTCGCAATCACATATCTACAAGGTTATCGATATATAACACAGGGAGCCCATACAAGCGGTGTGTCTGTTTCTATGTTCGATACATGAAGAAATGTATGGGAATTAAGATTGAAGAGTCCTAATATCGTAAACTTACATCGAGAAATATTATATTAAGGCTCAAAATAAAGGTGAACATACCTCAGTTGTTGTGTATTGTCATTTCTGCGGCTAAAAATGGCGAATTTCAGCGATTTGGTGGGTGTTGCGTTGATTGTTACTACACGTTATAAGGAGACAAGCGTGGACAGCTCATTTTCGACCGCTCCAGCGCCAAGCCGATTTTCACCCAGGCATTAAAATCGCCCGGCTTCCAAATTAAACGCCAGATAAACTGAAAGGTTGACGCTTCTTCTCGTGAAATTCAATCGAAGATCCATTGAAAAATCCAAGCGCTAACCGCCGAGTAATTTTCGACTGAGAGATGCAGCTTTCCAAGCGAGCAGGAACCGCGGTCGGAAATTGATGTGCCAAGGAGCACCTGTCACGCGGTTTGCTCCACACTGATTGGATGATGCTAAACAATGCCCTGTTACAAATGCCTCATGTGGGAGGAAGACAGGAGCATATTCGCAATCGCTAGTCAGTTATATGCCTTCTCTAATAAGTGACCTATATCGCATTTTTCAAGTACATTCCGATTCGACATTGCTTGTACATGTGCTGATAAAACATGTAAGTTACTGAAAATGCGAAGGTACAAGTATTTACACATAACAATACATGGAAAACCTGATAATCCATTAACTATACAATATGTGGAACAATGACCATAATAGTCATAAAAGTAAAGACGTCACTTGCAATTTGATTCTTCGCCTCCATTCGTAACGTGAATTCTTACAAATCTAACATGGCGGCTTTCTTATCTCATGTGATGATGATTTTTCGCCCCTGCGCAAATACACCGAAAGAGAGCTTTGTGGAAAACGACGACGACGAAGACTGGAAGACATTTTTAGACTCGGGCTTTCCTGTGGAAGCCAGAGTAAAAACCTGTCGGCCTTAACAAATTTAGGCATTTGTTAAAAAGCTATGTTCACAGGCCGCGGATCGGTCCCAAATGGATCCGACCCGATCATGAAACGGACCACTTCTGTTCACACGGGACCGGTATGTTATGGTCCAGTATTGGATCAAAGTGAGCAAGGGAGCTGTTTCTATCAGTTAATGCGTAGATCAAGCTTTCAAACTGGGGCCAAGGTTAAATTTCACGAGAATCAATTTCACGAGAATTCAAAAGACAGTTGCCACAGACGAACTAGAACTAACAAGTGCACTTTGATTCATATCTTAGGGAAATGAAACGACTTTTGTCTTCCAAACGGTTTGTCGGAGAAAACTCTTTAAAGGGCTTTCAAGTTTCCAATTAGAAAAAAGTAAATAATAAAAAAAGAAAATCGTATTCGAAAATTAAACAATTATTTTTAAAAACTCCTTTTTAAAGGTGCAGCACTCCGATTGGTTCAAAACCTTGTCTATTTTTGTTATGATTAAGAGAAACCCACGTAATTTGAGTTATGTCCAATGTAACTTAAGAAAAAACAACATCAACAACAGAAATGCTCCTGAGAGTGGTAACTACTAAATACATTTATCAGGGGATGCTTTTAGATCATAGATCAGCCAAACCTACTCAAATAATTCACTTTTGTACAATCCTTGTCAGATCAGAGGACAACTAATTTATGTCAGCCATTCGTCTTGCATGCCGGGGTTTTTTATCGCAGTCCTCCTGAAAGGCGTCTGATGTTGAATTTTTCTCCTCTTTTTTTGTCTCCATATTTTAAGAATCGTCGAAGACTTGCCAATTTCATAACAGGGCATGGATTGCGATTGCAAGAGCAAACCAAGCGACGTTTCCCTTGAAGGCCTTGAGCAATACATCGCAGCTGCTCACATTGATATTTCTGAAGATTTACCTTATTTGGATCCCTTACCAACCCAAGATCTAGAGAAAAAATCCATGGTGATAAGATTAGCTACAGCAGGACCAAGGAGTTTATTAAGGTAACTTTTCGGGAGTTATAAGCAATAGCAATATCAATTTCTAGCAATTTCAGTTTCACAATCAGTATCTTTTATCCTTGTGATTGTTTTCAAATATCATTCCATAACGACTATTACCTTCGATCGTAATTCACATTCATATTGTACTTATTTTCGCAGGAATAACCAAATTTCTTACTTTTAAAACTAGTTCTATAAACAACCAGTTATCGCGTTATAAATGGGTTCGTCACTAAGACCTCTATTTTCGATTTTCAGGTTGAACAATCAGATAAAGGAGCCTCAGGCACGTCATGGCCATGAGCATTTAAGAAAAATTGGTGGCATTTTCAAATTCCCCGCCATTAAAACTTGTCAATCAAGAACACCTAAAGAATAAACCACCTGTTGAAGATACAAACCAGATGCTGTATTCACGTTCTTTTGTCAGTCTACAAACACACATTGAGTTGCAGCAGCAAGCTACGCCAAGAGAATTAGAGAAACTGTCACGAAAAGTGCATGCTAACTATACAAGCATGTAAGCTCCGGTTACAGTTCCGAACAAACACGTCTTAACGTTTAAAGGGTGCCTTAATAATAAAACAAAGTCTAAGTAGATCGCAGCAACCGTAAATAAATTAAATAATTAAACGAAATCATGACGCAACATTTACATCCAAGAAAAATCTAAAAAAACTCACGGTACAGCATTGCTAGATGCTTTCAACTTTGATTCTTTTGTTTCCAATCCCATCTCTGTATGTATTCCAATACAGCTAAATATGCAAAAAAAATTAACCAGAGTCTATTGCCATCAAAAGGTACGTAAAAACGGCACCTACCTATAAATAATATAAGAAATTCCCAGCCTTCTTTAACCATTAGTTGCTCAAATATAAATTAACCTCAACCTCAACGTATTCCTCTTCAATTCAAAAACACACCATGCAAGTGTGGGAGAGGAGTGGTTGCAAGTGTGGGAGAGGAGCCTGACCGCAGTGCTTTGGAAACATGGAAGAGAGAAGTTTTTTTTGTTGTCTTAAGAGAATTTATACGTGAAACTCTTTGCACAGTTTTGTTTTACTTGGGAACGTATGCAGTAAAAACTCGGTTGTAAGAGTCTATAGCGTTTGTAATCTGGGCACCGCCAATTATCGAGAGAACCATTTTAATGTGTAGGCCCCTAGCATGAGAACGTGAACATTTTGTTGGTGTGTACACAGCAGTTCAGATCCACTGATCGTGAAGAACGTTTGTGATAAGAAAAACAGGATGATCACAGACAGTGACAGGAATTTGTTCCGGGTTAAGAAATTCTGGTA
>OX419337.1:300000-305000 GCA_948470475.1 Galaxea fascicularis | reverse complement strand
GATCGTCCCAAAGGAGCATACCCATACATGTCTGTTTTCTTCACCGTATCCTTACCAAAAGCTTGGATTTCTTGGTTTCTCTAACGTCTCAGAACCGAGCAAATTGGCTTTAAAATGATCAAAATTGTTACCCTGTAGTGTTATTCAGTGGCGGAAAGTCTTGCATGCATGAGAACGACTTAAAGTTCCACTTCATAAGTCAGCCATGGCAAAAAAGTAAGATTATAGTTTTTTTGGTTATTTCTTCAAGTACAGATGAGGTTTTACCGTAACGGTTCTAATGCCCAAAATGCCTCTGTCATAAGCCTGGTGGTTTCTTGAGGTCTCTTCGCCATTACCTTGAGCTGTAATTTGACTTTTTTCTTTTATCGAGGCAAATAAAGGATGATGATGATGATGAAAGCTTCAGTCGGCGTACAAGTACTGGGTTATCATAATGATGACTCTGGTATCTTAGTTGAAATTAGATTGTTTGGTAAATTGTAGAGAGAAGGTAGCAGTCGGATCATAGCAAAAGTTGTTAGAGTGGTTTTCAAGCTGTAGAAAGTAATTCGCATTTGCTTTAGTTTTGCGTTAGTTCGCTCTGTGATTGGTTGAAAAAACTCGCGCCATTTTCTCAGCCAATGAGACGCAAAACCAATCGCCAGTTGCACGCGCGCATTTTCCTGCGTTTGGCGCCGGTTGCATGTAATTACTTCGAATTCTGATTGGTTAACTGAGCTGTCTTCGTCTCTTGTTATTGAAAGCCAGTGTTGGTGCAGTTACTACAGTAACAGTTGTTAATCGTTATTTTTTAATGCAATGTACCCACCTCGATATAGCAAACGTGGTCATATTCACTTCCATCCACAGCACATTTGCCGTTAGCTGGACTCAGGTATAAGTCATCTGTCTTAGCCAATCTCACGTAAATAGGTAGCAAAGAATACTGCTTAAACTTTTTGGCATAATTATTTGCTATTTCAATGACCTCCCCTAAAGCTTCATCAAGATATACCAGTGGTAGACAAAACTCGGCTGTGCGTACGCTGCAAAAGAAAAGAAGATAATTTATCATATTATGAGCGGTCGTAGCTGGAAATCCAAAAATATTCTTTATATAAGTTAATCTGAAGTACTTTCCACCGAGCTGGTGTACCGTCTAGCCCTGTATCCTTCACATGAACGTAACAGGCTGAGCTGAGTTCGGCTCATGTGCGACATTTGACCCTGACCATTTGAAGTCTCTGATAATCACTGACATCATCGGGTTGACACAGGATCTCCTGAGCTCTATCGCGAAGGCGTATCTTAGGGTGCTTACCATTAGTAAGAACTGGCCGGACACACCAGTCGATTTGTAAAGGGAATTCCACCATTAATCAGAGCTGTCTTGTCACATACTTTTGATTTGTACACAGTACATGTAGCAGGGATGGGCGAAAACCCTGGAAAGAAGCCTATTTTATTTTCGAATTCCAAAAAAAACGTGTAAACTCAAACCAATGCAAACACCGAATCGAAATGTCCATGTAAAACGAGTAAGTGACGATACTTTTCCCGGAATCTCATTCTTTTTTTAAAGGAGAGATATTGGGGACGAGGTCTTCATAGCGAGACACATCCTGGGTTCTGAATTATTCGGAGCAACTTCCTAAATTTTCGGGCTTCTTCGGAAGTCTTCGGAAATCCAGTCAGATATGGTCGTGTCGTCTTCGAAAATTTTGGCACTCTTAAAATAAAAGTCTCACACCTTTTAGTCAGAAAAAGTCGACAGTTAAATTTTTATCTATACACAGCCAGTGGACACCATCGCCTGATGAAACCAGTGGCATACCGCTTGGTCACAAAACGTCGAGTTCCACAAACTGACTAAATCGTCCTCATCTGTGTTCCTCAACTCTTTTATTTGCTTAAAATAATCCAAAGAAATCACGTTACCGGACGGGTACATGTGCTTCTACTTACTGTATGTTCCCCTTGGTGAATTGCAACACATTGTACCATCTCTGCACATAAGGGTGATCCGTGGAGAACTGTGAAACACCAAAGTTTGTAATATCCGGAACTCTGCTGGGGCAGCATGATGCGCATGTCTGCATGCAGGACGCTGTACAGTCCGTCTGCAGACAAACGACTTCTGCGCATCCTCTGCCGCCTTTGCAGCACCACCATGAACAACAGGCGCAGCAGGTTGACTTGCGAGTCGTCTTCTTTCCTTTTAAGTACACCGCGTATAAACATCTGTTGAAAGTTAAAGAAGGCTGTTTCATTTTCAGCTCAGTTGATCAGTAAAACCAAATATTTTCGTCTACCGCTCCCCCAGCGGCCCAGCACCACAGTTTTTTTTAGAAAGTAACCCCTCTTTTTCATATCCAAACGAAGTCTACAAATTTGCGTTACAAATTTTAGCTGGTAAATAAATTTCTCGGACGAAAGAGTATAGTTGAATTCTCTGAACCAGATGCAAAATAAGTGATCGTTTGGTTCCTTTATTAAATACACTTTTAGTGTTATGGATCTAATGTGAGTCGAATTTTGACTTGTGGACGAACTAAATGTTTTTCACTGAGATTTGGTATCCACACTGTCTGAAAAATCATGATGCCGAAAAGAACTGAATTAAAAAACAGGTGTAAAAACTGTTTTGCTGCACACTTTATATGTAGAGCTATGACTCACTGAATGAGATTTCAGAACCGAACGGACACACGATCTCCGCTCCTGGTCTTTTTGCTTTAAAATTAATGTCAATTAATCTTACAGTTTTTACATAACTACTCTACCTTCTCGGCTGTGGATAAGGGTTGACAAAGAACGAGAAAAACTCCCCTTTCGAAGGATCTGTGAACATTGGTTTAAATCTGCGTTGAACGCGAAACGCCTGCTTCCCAGGCCAAGGGAGTTCCACCACGGTCCGTTCCTCTTCAATGTTGTACACAGGGATACAGCGATAGGTAATGGAGTAAACGATTCCCAGGGACCCCAGCCCAACGGCCACTGCGCGGAATACTTCGGTGCTCTTAAGTTCCACGGGGATGCCTCCAAATCGCGCATCCTTGATTTTCTTCTGACATTGAGCAAAGGTCTCGTCTCCATGTGTCAACTTGATTTGGATACCGTTTGAAATAATCAGGTGAAATCCAACAACTGCAGTTGACTTGTGGATTAAAATCGCTTCAGTTAGTTGCATTTAGAAATAATTTTTTTCATAAAAGAGTGTCAAGTATGATTTTTCGGAGACACCTTGAATAAAACTTACGTTGTTGTCTGCGGCCTGTTCGCAATTAAATCACGTCACGTGTAAAATTTGGGTTTGGTTTTTAAAAGACTGTGTATGATCAGATTAACCTAAGATCAAGATAGATCTTGAACAGTTGTCGAAGGATTGTTCGAGGACTACTGCAAGAACTGATGAAACAACGTGGAATTAAGTAGCTAAAACCAGCCTTCATAAGAGGGTTTTTTAGGAAGATGTCCCAATTTACATGGTTTGTATAAATTTTAAAATAAATGCCGGTGGTTACAGAGAATGACAAATGCGATGTCTTGAATAGAGTGGATGAGTTATTCAAGTATTTAGTGAAGATGTAGGTTCGAAGTCTTCTGCCGGTACATGAAGACATTAACCAGGCTCAATGGGTTGACTTACACTATAACCAGAAAGTGAAACGTAAGCGGTTTAGTTTCTGCTATTAATACATCGTAAGCGCGATTACTGTGAGGAAAGTCACGAGTCTGTTGGTCAGTTAACCACAAAATCAAAGAAATGAACGTGAGGTTCTTCCCCCGGGCTGTTGGGTCATTTTCTTTTAGTGCTACACTCTGAACTTACTAGGACTTCCATCAGGCCTGCAACCAGGAATTTGCATATGGGAGGGTGCGTCGGACATCATCAGCGGACCGCTCGAGCACCTCCCGCGAGTTGGTAGGGGTGTCTCTCTTCAAAGCCACACAAAACAGCACTTTTCAGAACCACAACACAAGGAAAGGAGTGTTAAATAGTTAAGTTTTTAGTGACGAAATTTTTACGCAGTGTTTCAGTCCAAATTTCCAATTTTAGTTTTGGTTTATTAGTGATTGTTCATCGAATGGACCACTTGATTAAAACTTTCAAATGCTTTTTTTTCATTTTTTTCATTTGAACCATTGGTCCACAATAGGTGGACCCGGGAGGTGGACCTACGGAGCCCATTTGAGAGAGGGGATGCGGACGCACCTGTCGCATCCCCCTCCGGACCAGTAAGCCTGTCCTTGAGGCTAATCCGATGACAATCCCACACAGCAGCATACTTACCATAGTCCCTGCGAAATATCCCGAGCCATGGGTTGAGGTGCAGGCCACCCCGGCCACAGTCTGGCCAGCGTAATTTCCCATCATCGGCAGAGCAAGTCCATACGTGGCATCGAGTTTTTCAACAAAACGGTGCACTAGCATTCCTCCCTCTACTTCAATGTCCACGTAATCTTTCTGCAAGTTTTCCTTTCGATTAACTGGCTTCGGTGTTAAAACCCGATTTAGTTCTTTCATCTCGATCAGAATGTCACGTGTACTCGTGAGACGAGACCAAGAGGACCCAGTCCCCACTGCTCGAACTCGGTATCCATAGTTACTGGCGAAGCGACAAATGGCTGCAAGTTGTCCCGGTGGATCAAGGCCTGAAGAAAAAAGTTAAAATGAACACATGGCACCGAAACTAGGCGGGTAAATGTATGCTGCTGTTCTTTACCAGAACTCATGTGTTGGGAAGTGATTTTTAATCCACCTTTTTTGATGATACCTTTTTTGTGGAGTTTGTGATGCGCATCCGATCATATTTTACATGAAGGATTGCGCCGAAAGAAATGTATTATTATTATTATTATTATTATAAAATTAAAAATTATTTACTCACTCATATTTACAGCCACTTATTTACAAAATAAATTCTGCTAAGACAAAAGCAAATTCAAGTAAATTTAATAATTTACATCATTTAGTATTGCATTTCCCACTAAAAAGACTAGATCTAATAAAATTA
>OX419337.1:267500-295000 GCA_948470475.1 Galaxea fascicularis | reverse complement strand
TATCCATATAAAAATGTAGTGAAACATCCTCTTGCTATAAGAGTACAATGATGGACGAGCTAAAAGAAAGCATTTACACAAATGCTAAAGTGAAGCTAGCTTTTATGATATTTTTACCATCGGGCCACCTTATATCAGAACAGTATACAGCAAAATGGCACCTGACAGCAAGCTATAACGTAATTGTTTGTTAATCAGTGTTGTGTCAAATAAAAAGACCACCATGCACTACTTTCCAGATGACAATTACAGATTTCTGTATTCGGACACTCACAAATTATTTAAGCCGAAGGCAAATTCAGGAATTAAATAATCAGAACATTTCCCCTGAAATCAACATAACGGAATCACACGGAGAACCAGCAATGCCGGGAGAGGACAAAACACGGAGTACGGTTGTAAATATAGATCTTTTGTTTTTTTTCTTTTAAAATTGCCTTGTGTTCTTTAAAACTGCCGTTGGTTGTAAATTTGACCCCAAGATAGGTGTAACTATCGGTGATCTCGATTTTGTTTGTGTTATTGAAAAAGTTGTGTTTTTGGATAGTCGATTTTCTACGTTTCTTTTGGAAGATATATATAACAACTTTTATTTTCTTTGTATTAATGTTCATCAGCCAGTCGTTACACAATTGGGAAAGATTTGTTAATGTGTTCTGTAGCCCGGCAGCCGAGTGTGAAATTATCACCAGGTTATCTGCATATAACAGACAAAAACATGAAAAAGTTGTGTTTTTGGATAGTCGATTTTCTACGTTTCTTTTGGAAGATATATATAACAACTTTTATTTTCTTTGTATTAATGTTCATCAGCCAGTCGTTACACAATTGGGAAAGAGTTGTTAATGTGTTCGACAGGGTTGGCGCAGTGGTAAGTGCACTCGCCTCCCACCAATGTGACCCAGGTTCGATTCCTGGATTCGACGTCATATGTGGGTTGAGTTTGTTGTTGGTTCTCTACTCTGCTCCGAGAGGTTTTTCTCCGGGTACTCCGGTTTTCCCCTCTCCCCAAAAACCAACACTTCCAAATTCCAATTCGATCCGGATGCAGGACCTCCCTGAAAACCACTTCGCGGTGAGTGGAGCTTCCTGGGTAAATATCATTGATTTATTTATTTATTCTGTAGCCCGGCAGCCGAGTGTGAAATTATCACCAGGTTATCTGCATGTAACAGACAATTTAGCGATGAACCGTTTGGCAGAAATATAGGGTCTGTATGTTGTGTGTTAAGAAGAAGAGGTAGTTCATTTAGGTAGAGATTTAAGAGCATAGGAGAAAGGATGAAGCCTTGTCTACGTTCAAACCGCACCAAATCACTGAAACGTTCTTAGTGGAAGTTATCAAAAGGCTTGTTTTTGTAAAAACCTGCCAACGCAAACGAACGTTTTGGGTCCAAAATGCTGAAAATTACGTTATTGTTAATAGGCTGACCACAGTTAACCGCATTTACCAACTGGTTCGTAGTAGCATAGCCTAAGAATACAGCCGCTTCTCATCGCTCCTGACCCTAAGAGGCGTTTCGCGTTCAGTTGTGGACAACCTATTGTAAAAAAAGGCTTTTAACTGATATAAACATTGATTCAGCAGATTGATTAAAAACGAATAGTGTTTTGTCTTTCTCAATCTCTATCGCATCCATCTTTTCCTCTCGCAACGCGCTTCGCGCTCCCCCCTGGGCAGGCAGCTGTTGCACACCGCCTAATACTACGTGAGGTCACACGTTACTACGTGACGTCGCACTGGTAGCGAAGAGTTGATCAAGATCATGGGCGCGATCCATTGAACCAAAATTTCCGGAAATTTCGAACCAAAACTCAATGGATCACTTTGGTCCGGAAAAATGGGTCCACCTTTCGAGGTGGACCCGTTGGTACGGTTGGACCGGTCGGACCGGAAAATAGGCCATTTCCGAGTTCATGTCTGCCTCCTCTTAAAAGCGAGTCTAGTGCGAAGTTTTTGTTATGAAAATTAGTTTTCATTCATATGTAAAGTAGAACTAATTACCATCACAAAAACTTCGCACTTAGACTCGCTTGGAAGAGGAGGCAGACATGAACTCGGAAATGGCCTATTGCTGTTCCATTTGACATTTCCGACCCATTCTCGTGTCCAACACCTTTCTGTTCGATACTTTCAGGTTGATTTTCGACATGGTGTGTATGGAGAGTTTTCTGTACTGTAATTGTGGTTTTTTAGCAGCCGATTTATCGCTGTTGCTTTTACATTCATGTGCAACTGCGACAGGTACATAGCTGCTTCGCAAGAGAATTTTTAAAACGGTCTTTCCACGTTTTCATTGTCTCGAGCATCCAAACTCCGATCAAACTCCCGCTATTGTCTTAAGTTCATGTGTTGTTGAAGATTCTTCTTTCATTCCCGATGAGACTGAGGTCCTCGCAAGTCAACCTGATAATGAAAGAACACTTAAGTGATGAGAAGACGACAAATCAGGGAGGGAAACACTTCTTGAGGAAGGAATGGAACGAGACCGGTCCGGCATCGCGTTCCATTCGCCTCCAAGAAATTTCGAAACTTCGGTTCGGAAGTTTTGGTTGAATGGATTACGCCCCATGACCTTTTAAAGTTCCCATCATCCTCTGCTTCTGAGCAGATTCTCGTAAACAGCTCTTCGTTCCACTGTCGGTTTTAGGCAAGTTATGGCGGAATGCTCGAGAACTGTCGTAGCAATGGCACTATGCCTTGCTGTTGGTCATATTGTCATTGGATTTTTCCTGATCTGCTTTGGCATTGCTGATGGCGTCACGACAGACTTGTACGAATATGACGATTTTTGGACTGGCGGTATATATTTTGGTGTCTGGATTGGCTTCTGGGTAGGTGACCATAGAATTAGTTCATTGTATATCAAGTTTGTCTCAATGAGTAAATGCTTGACTACCGCGACCACTCCAGGTATAGAGGGAAAGATATATGGGAGAGGAGGAACCTGCTTCTGATAATTTTATCTGGGATAAGTTTGTAACGCTTGGTCATGCTCTTGGAGCTTTCAACAACATTTCCTATCAAAGTAACCAAAACCTTATAGCCACCTCAATTTTTTTTTATGGTTGCAGCTACTTTCGAACCACAAGAACTCCCTAAGATTTTCTCAGTTAATTAGCAAGAAACGCCGCCAGTTAGGCCTGCGGAAGCGTTTCATTTGCTTGAATACGTTATAGTAATACGCCGAGTTGGTAGTCTAGTTTAAGGGCAGCCAGTTTGTAATCATTGGCTCATAATTGTAGGCGGCCGTAGCCTGTATGCTGCGGGGAAATGCAAGAACTTACCTCTCATAGCATGTAAAAATTGCACATTTGTAATGCAATGCCTAGTTTCCATATGATCGTTATGATCGCTGCGATCGCCGAAAAACGTGTTTAGCAATCGCAGCGATCGTCGCGATCATATGGAGACACCTTGGTCTGCTAAATGCCTGGTTTCCATATGATCGCTGTGATCGCTGCGATCGCCGAGAAGTGTTCAGCCGTCGCAGAGATCGTAGCGATCGTAGCGATCATATGGAAACGCCTTGGTCGGCTACTGCAGCGATCGTAGCGACTGCGATCGCTGCAATCGCTGAGATAGAAAAGTTTCTATCTCGACGATCGTGGCGATCTTTGCCAAATGCATGACCTTTATTTCAGCGGACATGCGAATTATATGGATCGCTGAATTTTGGTTTTTGCAGCGATCACCGGTGAATGCCGTGAATAAAAGCAAAAAATGAAAATTTCAGAAAGAAAAAATTACATAAAAACGTGGCAGTAGTCATGCAGCCACAAATTATGCGGAAATTCTTGTACGGAATATGGTCACACAAAGACAGAATTATATTCATCCTCATTTTGTGATGTCAGTTTATTTGAGCTTTATGCCCACCATATTTTAGCGAGGGATCTCAAAGATTCCCATTTAGTAACGCTGAAACTGCAGTCTGAAAATTATATCCGCACACGGGAGCGGAGTCTGGTTGATCTCTAAGGATTAAATAAACTATGGAACAACGCGTGACACCTCGGATAGCGTGGTTTTACTTAACGCGTAAAACAGTTTTTAGTAGACAACATGTAACATCACGTGATAGTGTCCCGGGGGGGGGTACTTCCAGAAAAATTGGGTGGGGGGGTGCGGCACGCTTCCTGAAACCTTTACCTTATTTCAGACCAAAATTTGTGATTTTCTTACCCTATTTCAGACCTGATCCAAAACTTGATACCCTATTTTAGACCTGCCTTATAATCAGTTCCCTAGGTCTGGCAAAACTGTAAAAAGCTTCGAGCCTAAAATTCCACACTATAAAGCAGGTTGCATAATTACAGCTAAGAAAAATCTTTGTAAGCCGAGCGTATGAACTAACGTAGGCAAACAATCAATCTCCTTTATGGCTACGAACATTTGGAAAGACTTCCCAACTTATTTTAAAAACTTAAGTGTGTCCACCTTTCCTAAGAAAATCAAACGTTATCTACTCTCTGAACAACAAACTAAATAAACATTCATATTACCGATGTAGCAACATACTTCATGTAAATTAGTTCTTCCATCTTTGCATTTATTTATTTATTTTTATTTTACTTCACACTTACTTGCCTGCTTCTCAGAACTTTAATTGTTCAGGGAGCTAACAAGAAAACCTAACTGGTTAACTTAGCTTCCTGGCTTGCTCATCACGGTACTATATAGAATTAATCATTAATTGTAAATTTACTGGATTGTAATAACAAAATGTGTACATTGAGTAAAGCATAATAAAGATTATTATTATTATTGTTATTATTATTATTATTAATTCAGTCATGTGCAAGTCACACAAGTAAAAAAAATAAAATCATCAATCATTCAATAGATTAAGTCAAGAAATTGAGATGTTGTAGAAAAGTAATGAATAAACAAAATCCCAAAGCCGCAAGGCTGTGTGATATCCCATACTCTAGTTATTCGGCAAAATATACCACTCAAAATTACTGTAAAGTTTAGTATGGACGCGCCATGATGAAGTTCCTCTCAGGGGCTCCAATATTAATATGGCGGCCGGAAACGAGTGAAAACATCCGAAAACATGGAATTTACTTTGGCTTCAAAGGCTTCTTCTCTCTTTTGAGCTTGCAAACATTCACATACACGCTTCTCTTGCGATGTTGGCTTTTCAGACCTCTAAAACACACGATGAATCGATGTTTACATGTACGGGACATGCTTGTAAGCAGACATCTTTATGTCACGCACTGTGAAAATATCAAAATTTCAAACTGCTCCATTTTCAAAACAAAGCACGTTACCGAGCTGAAAACTTGATGCATTTCTAAAATGCCTTTTACGTGATGAAGCTAAAAATGGGAAAGTCTATTTGCTTTTTGAACCTTAGTTTTTTATTAAGTCACGTGAAGACCAAGAATTCAGGACTAGAGTGCACAAACCATACCCTATTTTAGACCAAAATGGTCTAAATTGATAATAATAAATAATAATAATAATAATAATAATAATAATAATAATAATAACTTTATTTAAGTCTCAAATCGCTCTAGCTGAACACGGGGAGACTGTTAATCAAATAAACTCGAAATTAAATCAAATGTTGGTTTTTGAGGAGAGGGGAAAACCGGAGTACCCGGAGAAAAACCTCTCGGAGCAGAGTAGAGAACCAACAAACTCAGTCCACTTATGACGCCGAGTCCGAGATCGAACCCGGGACACATTGGTGGAAGGCCAGCGCTCTCACCACTGCGCCAACCCTGCTCCCCAAATACCCTATTTCAGATACCCTATTTCAGACCAAAACGGCTAAAAAATCCATACCCTTTGGCGCCACACATACATGTATAGCCCATATAAGGGAGTCCGCCCCCTTCCCCGTCCCGGAGGATAAGCAAACGAAAACAAACCATAGTTTGCTTGTTCAACTCCACCTTACTTCTCCTTTTCGACCGCGTGATCCGATCGTTCTCAGTTACATCACGTGACTTAACGAAAAAATTATTCTCATAGGGGGTGGACTAAGTCCCTGGCCCTCACAATAGTTGTTAGTAGTGAATATTACATTAACAACTATTTCTTAGTTTAAGAAAAAAGCACTCTAACAATAAGAAACATGTGCCCAGGGGCTACATTTGTGTGATAGGTCTCTATTTATTTCGTTCTCTGGTAGTTGAAATGATTAGGACCCCTCTCCAATAAGCCTCACTTAGTCCCAGTTTGTATATATGTCGCGCTGTCTTCGAGTTTAATATACATTAAATTCGTCGA
Organism: Galaxea fascicularis; assembly: GCA_948470475.1. NCBI lineage: Eukaryota > Metazoa > Cnidaria > Anthozoa > Scleractinia > Euphylliidae > Galaxea > Galaxea fascicularis. The sequence continues at coordinate 288,753 of OX419337.1, read as the reverse complement.
TCCGTCGATATAAATTGCTGCGTAGTTTTAGACGTCGGAAATTAGTTCTGATAAGCGATTACATTGTGTTGCGCTCGACTTAGGAGAACGCATTCCTTATGCAGATTTGATTCGAGATTCACACGTCTGGCTTCCCCCGCAGATGATTTTGCAGGGGCGAATGACATCATTGAGTTCATTAGCAGTAGAGAGAACCTGGAATAAACAAATTATCAACCATAGCGTTTAGGAAAAGATTCCACAGAGCCCCATATTCTACGTTCGTTGTGATCAGTGGTTTGTTGAAATGATCCTATTTGCAGATGTGATTGGGTTTTGTGATGTCCCGGGGACTAGTTTAGTCGTCACGTGACTTTTAGTCGTTGCTTTCTGATCTTGTTTTTGTGGTAACTGCCATGTACGCAGTGTAACGTGGTTTTGTATCCGCTTTCACTTGCTAAATACATCACAGTTTTGTATTTGGGCTGTGGTATTTGGTAGTTCAATTTGACAGTCGTACTTGATAATTGTATATTGTACTTGGCAGTTGCTCGAGGGACCATAGAAAAAGCCTCCCGCCCGAGTCAGCCGGAGCATTACACATCAAAGAATAACGCAATGACTTGAACAAATAGAAGTTGGTCTGAGACGGTTTTCGGAGTATAGTTCTTCGAATTTGCAGACAACGGTAAATCGTTCTGAAACTGGCTGAAAAAGCTCCATTCCTTTGCTAAAATAAACATAAATTTCGGTTGACAGCTTGCAAGTCACGAAGTATTGAGACACTTCTTATGCAAATTTACCCTGGGTGCCAGAGCTTATTTTTTTTTCGTTTGGTCACACGAGCAATCAACCTCATTTCCATGTGACAAATTAGTTCAGAATTTCGTTGATTGGTTCTTCAAAGGAAACAACAATTGTGATTGGCTTACGAAAAGCGTGGTTTCCCAGCCGACATGAAACGAGAGCTACGATTGGCTTAGTAAAAGCGTGGTTTCCCAGGCGACAGCATAGCAAGGAAATGAGGTTCATTATTCGTACGCGTGTGACCAGAGGTTTTTTTTTCCTTTCGGCGCTTCGCGCCGCGTTATTTCCCACAACCAAACGAAAAAAATAACCTCTGGCACCCAGGGTAATGCAAATTTGATAGGTTCGGGAATTTATGAAACGGACGCTTATTGCAAAGGATAGAAATGGAAGGAATAATTCAAAACAGATGATATTTAATGCGAGTCAATGTTCTTCAGAATCAATCGTGGCAACGGATTTTAAGATGCCCTTGTGTCGAAAACCTATAACTTTTCATTTTCATTTTAAATCTAAGCGAATATTATGCGAACATATGGAAACCAGGCAGTTGCTTTTAGTAAAAACACTCTCTAATATGGGAACCAGACGGTCAAGGTTTTGAAAATACTAACTTCCGGCCACCACCGAACGAACGATAAAAAATTCTTCGACTTGCAAGCTGACTAAAACCTTACAAACGTAGAGAAATACTCAGCCAAGTCTCGTCTTTAGCTGCCATTTACTTTATCCAGATTCTTTACGAGTCCCATTGGTCTGCGAGCTCGACACTGAAAATGTGATTCAATGTGATAATGCAGTTAGTAAAGGTGGTGACTGTGTAGTGTTCCCTTGAGAAAGGTGTTATACTAAAGAAAACGTTATCCCTCTTGCCGGGGTTACCCTACCTGCCGAGGCGAAATAATTTGCTTCCCCGAGTTGTCTCGTCCGCGTAATGTAAAATGAAAACGGTTGATAGAGCTTTTTCGAAAAAATACGTGGAAAAATAGCTCTCCAAGGGTCACTCGGGGGGTAGGGTTGTCTCTGGTACCAGACTGTAAACAGGTCCAACGTCGCTGCTGTAACTTACAGAAAATCAGAGTAGACAACAAATTGAATAAACATAAATTAAAGACCCCGTCCGAAAACAAGAAGACACAAACAAACACAATTGACCAGGGGAATTAGAGGGAAAGAAGCGAGAGAGGAGACCAACGGGATTCTGGCGCGACATCAACAGAGATGATCCAGCACTATGGAACGAGTCTCAGGGACACCAAACGACCAATTTGTTGAAAAATGTATTATTACACCTCAGTCAATAAAAATAAATGTTATTAAGGCATTTTCAGGTGTTTCTCAATTTTGCTGGGAAAAAATTATCTGTTCCTTTTTCCCAGCCAGCTAGATAAAATTGGTTGGTTTCCCAGCCAGGTGCAAAGTGAGCAGCCTACACAACAACAAAAACAACCATTTCATATATCGTACGCCAAAATGGGCGCGGCGAAAGGCCTCAGATCTAACATTCAGTGGGGGAAGGGGGGGGGGGGGCTCCAATTCTCAACAGACGTCAGAGTCTCTCCAGCGAGCTAGACTCTAAATGCTAAAAAAGTCAGTACTTCCCAGCCGAAACCATCAATAGTAAGAAATTTCCTAACCACCTCAGGGAAACAACTGATATTTTGCCAGCCAGCAAGATTCCTCAGGGGAACAGATAAAGTGAGGAATAGATTCGTTTTGTGCCTCTGGAGTCTGGGTTTTAGTCGAGCCGGTCGAGGGTCCCATGTCGAGCGTATCAAAAAAAAAAATTTACTAATGGAAATGTTTAGAACTAAATACAATATGAGCGACCGTATTGTATCGGATATACAATGTCGAGCCGAAGGCGAGACATTTTATATCCGATACAATACGGATGCGAATTTTGTATTGTGCTTATGAAATGAAAAGTACGCTTTCATTTGCTCCCCGAAGGGAATTCGCCCGGGGTAAAATGATCAGGGAATGCTAAACTCATTCGCAAGTGATCGCCAACATGGACGGACCACGTTTTCGAAGGCCGAAAAATGCAGAGGAAGAAGCAGCTTGGTTGCAAGAGACAACTCCCCAAAATACAAGAAATAGTACAAAATGGAGCGTAAAGATATTCGAGGAGTGGCAAAGTGGTCGCTCAAATAAAGTAGCGGCAAATGAGTCGCTGGGCTTTGACTACGGGAAGGTAGACGGATGAAACGCAAGCAAGTTTAAGTTTGGCATCTGGTGTACACAGTGTTGTTACAAATGTTGCTTCTAATGGTACTTTTAACAACTGTAGTATAAACTTTATTTTGAACTCTAAGTAGAAACTGAGTTTAATTAACACTGGTCTGAAAATAAAAACAGTTTTGTGTCTGCCGTTTTTGCGTCCCGTTTTGTTTTGATAGAGGTTTTGGTATTTTGTTCACGATCAGCACTGCTGATACAGAATGTTAATTAATCAATAAGTATTCTGTTTGAAATTCATACAGAATACTAATAGTATTCTGTATGAATTTCATACAGAATACTTATTTGAGAGCAGCCATTCATTATTAATTCATAGACCCCACTTTTTCCCTGCTATCTTTTCAAGCCCTCCCCGAGCTTTCAAACAGTTAGAATTTGTATTGGGTTTACAGTGATATACATGTGACTAAAATTGAATTTTTGGATTGGCCTACTCCTTCATGAATTATTAATGAATTTTATAACGATAATAATAACATTAGTAATGGTAACAGGAATGAGTGGATTTGTTCCGGGCACTACGGTGGCGAAAACTCTGTCATCAAAGATTAGAAAAGAAACCTATTATGCTGGTCAAGATCTTACATGACATGACGCCTGAATATTTAAGATCAAGTTTTGTTTTTCGCGATAGTGTGGATTCGTATCATTTGAGAAATACTGAAAACGCACTAGCCCTTCCAAAACTTCGCACTGATTATCTAAAGAGAAGTTTTTCGTACAGCGGAGCTCAGTTGTTTACCCTTGGAATTAAGACAAGCGACTTCCTTAGAGTCGCCACAGTTTTCAGTAAGTTTTAAGTAGTTTAAATATGATTTTAAACACGGCCTCCAAGAAGAACAGCCTTTATTATTTATTATTTTAATTTTTTATTCTCTAGTGATTGTAATTAAGTAGATAGTGAGTTAGTACTAATAATTAATTAAGCGGATGGAACTACTGTGTATAAATAAAATTATCCTACCCAGGAGTCCTACCCTATATCCTACTGCATTCGTTTCGTTTCGTTGGTCGCTTCTCTGCGACAGCGTTAGGGAGAACAAGTGAGGTAGATTTTCTGGCTTGCAACAGTTAAAATTTTGAATGCAACCAAGTATCATTTCCATGATCATTTTCATTGCAGGTGTTGATCAGTGGAAGCTTAGGCATTGGTGCCAGTCGCTTGGAGAACACAAGAACCCGTCGTGTATTTGTGAGTTTGGAAAGAGCTGTGTAACGAAGGACATCAGCAAAAAGATTGCTTCTGCCATTGGCGCAATAAAGCGCATACGACATCAAATCCCTTTTAATGTTGTAGTCAATGTTTATAATAGCCTGGTTCAGCCTCACTTCGAATATTGTTGTGAGGTATGGGGAGACTGTATCTTACGGGGGGGAGGGGGGAGAGAGGAGGGGGGAGAGGGGGACTGCTAAGTTTTATCTATTCTTTGGAGAAGCCGAGAGAGGAAGCGACAGCAACGTCTCTACTATATATATTTTTTCTAATATTAGGAACTTCTCCTCCTCGCCCCACCCACATTGCTAACGACCGGTCCCTTTTAATCTCACCTGGCAAATATTTACTGGATTGCATGCAACCGATGCATTACATGGACGTTTACAACTGTAATGGATCTTACTTCACTAACTTCTGAAGACATTCGCGTTCTTTTCATCTGAGGGTTTTAATTAGGCCTCGGTTCTATCGACAGTGCGTGTTAACGTATCACTCAGAGTAATAGATACTAGAGCAGAACAGGACAGCTGGTCAAACCCAGTACAAAAAAAAAACAATAAAATAATCAGTGATATTGCATGGTAGCATTTATGTTGTGCTTTTCTTTATTGTTTAGGTTGCTGTGTTCCTGGGTTTCTCCATCACATCCGCAGTGTTGGGTGGAGTAATAATCTTTTTTTACAGCCCTGTAATAAACTATAATCGTGGTGGCTATCATGACAACTATGAATATGACGTCAGAAAGAAAAATATATATCCTGCAAAAATGGCCATCTCTGTGATAATACTGATACTTGGCATCCTTGAGTTTGTGATCGGTATCTGGGCCGCAATTTGTTGCTGTATGCTGAATGCTTGCGGTTGTACATGCTGTGCGCCACAAGAGGTAAGCAGATTGGGCGTGAAAACAAGGGTTCTGCCCTCACAAACGGATAGGCGGACGGGCGGGGAAGACTCTATAAAACTTCTTCGGGAAAGGCTTCTTCCTGGTGAACACTCGCTGGCTGCGGAAAGGCCGGGATCTATTACGGCACGCGAGTATCGTTGAGACAGTAAATCCACACAGAACGTCGACTCCAACGTAGAGTTTAATACCAAGGGCACAGCCCGAACATAACCAAAGAAACAACTACAATACACTTCTATTTGTGCGAAAACTACAATCTTAGGTGATGAAGTTATATCTTGAGGAAATCAGGACTATCAAATTTGATTTGATTTGATTTGATTTGAGTTAATTCCAGTCTCCCCAATTAGTAGAGCACCTTTGCTCAGCTAGAACAACAGGTTGGCTCACAGCTTGGATACTCCTTACAGTAATAATCTTATAGAAACAGTTTACGCCTAAATGAATACAACAGGTCGTATTTACGGATTAGCGAACTTGAAACTAAAGACCAAATATTTTCTTTGTTGGTTTTTTTACATTGTTATCAGCGAAAGCAGAATAAATTAAAAACAAACAATAAATTCTCTCATTACAAATAACCTCAAGGTAAAAGGGATTTTCTGTATATAATGAAAACTAGACAACAAAATATCATTCAAATCTGGATATGTCATCAATATGCGAAATGAAAAGCATGGGTCCGCATACTCGTTTGGGAGAAATTCGTCATTTACTTATTTTTAGGAGATTAGTCCAACAGAAAACTTGCAGTGTTTTGGACATGCACGCGCTCTTGCGCGTGCTACTAATGTACCTATCAGTGTCAAGCCCGAGGGGATGGGGGGTCGGGCATAGGGTGGGGATTTTGACATTTTCTGAAAAAATTATCAAAATCCCCACCCCCGGGCAAAAAAGAATTGTGAAAAGTATCAAAATACCCTTCAGTCCTTGTTGCACACAAGAGGAAAGAAACAAAATTCCCCACCCTGGGGACGTAATGTCCGATCAAAATCCCTACCCTGGGGATATACGTGACGGTCAAAGTCCCGTAGGTTGCCCGACCCCCCCCCCCCTCGGGCTTGACACTGATAGGTGCATAACGCAATTAATTATGAACAGTAGGCATGCTCTGCAGGTTTTCTGAAGGACTGATTTCCTATCAAAAGGTAAATGGCGATTTTCTCCCAAACGAGTATGAGGATCTATGCTTTTTATTTCTCATATTGAAAGAAAATGCAATTCTTCATGACATATCCAGATTTGATTAATTTTTTATTGTCCAGTTTTTCATTATTCACAGATCTCCTTTGCGATGACGCTATTGAAACTTTAATGGAAAAAGACAGACGTAAAAAACACGACTGATCTTTCGTTCGTTTATTTTTCTTCACCTTTGAGAGGTTTAACTTCGACGGCGATGTGCTTTTGACAAAATAAAACCTACATCATTACTTCTGTCCAGTTTTTGTAAATTATAGAGTCTCGGACTACGTTCGGCTATCTACTTAAACTGTGCTGACAATTTACCGAATTAGATATAAACTACAGCCTCAAACCATGAAAACGGACAGGGGGACCCTCTCTTTTTATTGCATTTCTTTGATGTTTTTTATGTTGACAACCACCTAGCAACGTTCCAAATAAAATCTATTGTGACTTCTATTTCTGGGGAATGACCTTAAAGTTGAAAAAATATTCACATTAAAATTGACATAATTTTTGTTTTCTTTGTTTATTTCTTTATTTTGTAAATACCAGCCACAACAATTTCCGGTAACTGGTAATCCTGGATACGTGGTAACCCAAGGGCCTCATGGTTGGCCTGTGACTGTACCAGTGCAAGGAAACGGCGGTCACCCCCCTGTGTCTGTTGCGGCAGGTTATAACCCTCAGTGTGGGCAGACAGTATCTGAGGCACCGCTACCCACAGGGGTTTTACCTCAACAGGCTTATGCTCCTTCCTCTAAACTCCGAAAGTACATCCCACTGAATGAGCAGGCTTAACTTATAGGTTAGTTTGTGGTTTTCTCTTGAGTACCGAAGTTAATTTCTTTCTGACTTTGTTTCAGCTTTACTTCCCTCTATTTTCATTAATGATGAGAATTACATGGAAGAAAAACTTAAGCTTTATAGAAACTTTTAACTTTAATTGTAAAGTGTCTTACAGCGGCTTTTGTATTGGGCGCCATAAAAATTGCCTAAAATTTGTTACTCGTATTATTCGTGGAGGTAAGATCCCGCTCTGGCTTCTCGCTGGTGTTGTTCTGGGTAAGTGCCTGGTTCAACTCCACGGTTATCCTTGTAAATAGCCACAGTATTTTTTTGATAATGGTAATAGGACTGAGTGTAGTTCAATCATTCGGCCTGTAATCATTCGAGTGATAAACAAAATCGGACGACCGCGTAGCGGGAGTCCGCCGGATTTGTCTTATCACAAGTATGATTACAGACCGAATTGGACGACACGAAGTCCTGTTACCAATTAATCGTATCGACAACAAAATTCGAGAAAGAAATAAGAGAAAAAACTTTTTAGGAAAAAATAGTTTTCACCCTGAGATGAGTCGTAAAAGAAATATCACAGTGCAACTGCCCTGTTGCAGCACGCGCGCAATGGCGCGTATTGCCCAATTACTTAAGGTAATTAGGGACCTTAAGATTTGAGTACGAGTACGAGATCGAGTACGAGTACGACTTTTCAAATCCTGTTCGTGTACTTTAGATGATCGCTAAACATCAGCCTTGTTTCTACAATCTCCTGATCTACTGGTAAGTAACAAGGAAGAGTGAGGGTTCAGGGGAGGTGACTGGCTTGAAATTAGAAATTCGTACTCGATCTCGTACTCGTACTCAAATCCAAAGGTCCCCATTTAATGTTCTGACGAGCCGATTTTTAACGTCGATTTTAACGCAACATTGTTGCGTTAAAAGTTGGCCTGTGTAACATGGCGCACAGGGTTATTTTTAACGCAACATTTTGCAGGTTTTTGAATCGCTTTCAAAAACCTGCAACATTGTTGCTCGAACTTTCTTGGAGTTGGTGCGTGTAACACCCCGCAGTCGACTTTTAACGCAACATTGTCCTTGTTTGCCAAGGCCTTTAGGCATGACGCTTATTGTCCAATCACTGTGCTCGGCCCTATTAGCCAATGAGATGCGAGATTTTTTGTCATAGTTACCATTAGGCTGTTGTTGGATAGTAGGAATTCGAACTAGAATTTATTCCCTTGCGGATCCGTTTATAGTCAGTTATTTTGGCAAAGTGGTACGCAACATTGTCCTTGTTTGCCAAGGCCTTTAGGCATGACGCTTATTGTCCAATCACTGTGCTCGGCCCTATTAGCCAATGAGATGCGAGATTTTTTGTCATAGTTACCATTAGGCTGTTGTTGGATAGTAGGAATTCGAACTAGAATTTATTCCCTTGCGGATCCGTTTATAGTCAGTTATTTTGGCAAAGTGGTCTCTACTCTGACTTTTCTAAATAATAGTGGAGTGTCTCAGGTCGTTGAGCCGCAGACCTTATCTTTCATATGTAAACTGTAACAGCTAGACTTCTCTAATGTTGTTAATGATCCTTTCTATAGGGTGACACCAAGACTTGAAAGAAGTGCAAGAGGGAAGAATGAAAAACGTTTGCATTGTTTAATGATTATATGTTATTTTGTAGCTTATTTACACCAATAGCATTCCTATAAATTCCTATTTTAGAGTTTCGGTTAATTTCCCGCACACTGTGCACTATTTAGTATACTTTTCAGTACAGTATATATAGAGGAGGTCTACGGGTTCGTTGCCAGTCACAAACCACGAGGTTTCGTTCCTTATGGGCCTTGGTTTTATGACATTCAGGCCCTGCCCACTTTTCGAAACGGAGTTTTTTTTTTTTACAAAGAATCCGCGTACACACGTAGAACTTTGAATCGTATTTGCCCGTCCACACGAATACGCGATAACAATTCGAAAACACTAGCCTTCCGTAAAGAGCATGCAAGCACATTCGCTCGTTATATTATCACAAGCCGATGATGGGATGGGGAGCAGGGTTGGCGAAGTGGTGAGAGCGCTCGCCTTCCACCAATGTGTCCCGGGTTCGATTCCCGGACTCGGCGTCATAAGTGGGATGAGTTTGTTGGTTCTCTACTCTGCTCCGAGAGGTTTTTCTCCGGGTACTCCGGTTTTCCCCTCTCCTCAAAAACCAACATTTGATTTGATTTGATTTGATTTGATTCGAGAATTGTAAAGAATTGTAAGCTTAAATTTGATTTGAGAGTTGTAAGAAATTAGAATTGTAAGGATTTAGAATTGTGAGAATTTACCGTTGTAAAGCGCTATGAGCAGTTGATGGAATAGCGCTATATAAAAGCATTAAATTATTAAATTAATTAATTAATTACAAGCCTCTAACGTCATCGTATTCAAGAACCTCTGTTTCGTCGGTCCTCAGTCGACGTTTTTCAAAACTCTGGAGTTTCTGACGTCATCGTATTAAAAAAAAAAACCCTTCATTTTCGCCTCTCCCCACGTATACGATTAACCGGTATTTTAAAAACTCCAGTCTGGAGAGCGTATTCGGAAACCTTCGTTTTTGGTGACCGAAAAAGCCGTTAACGTGTGGACGGAAGATGAAACGGAGGAAAAAACCTCCGTTTTTTTCAATATCCGGATATGTGTGGACGGGGCCTCTGTTGAAAACCCCTCTACTACCATTGAGCATTAATGAGAGCCACCTATTTAAACTGACGCATGAGCAGCGAGGAGCGATGATTCCAGAGTATCCGGATCATCAGCTAGATCAGCTTTGCCGGCTTCGAAAAGAAATACAAAGCTTGATTCACGGTCTTTTATGGGTAAAAGATGTTGGATAATTTCCATCAAATGTGATTGGTTAGGAAAAGTTGAGCCTCAACCGTAAAATCGATGTCACTGTGACAAAAAGAATAAGAGTAAGTTTAAATAAATTCATACCTATCATTAAAGTTGAAGTTTTACCGATTCTCAATAAAACATAAGCTTAATTCAGTTGTTAGCGTTAAAGTGAAATTTGGTGACATATCCATGACTAAGTGTTGCATGATTGCACGTCTCCCGAGAAGAGCACTTAATTGTGATGTAGAACAACATGGAGAAATAAAAGTTTAATTATCTTTTTTTGGTAAACACAGTTGATTACAAAACTGAAGGGACGTTAGTTGAAAACTTGAAAAAACAAAGTCATGATACCTTCAAAACGTCGTTGTTTTTTTCCGGTGGTTTTCAGGATGAAAATGTCTTCACAATTGATGAGCTTAGAAGACGCAAATCTAGTAAAGCACAGTTACAGTTATTCTATCCTTTGGGCCTCTTTTGCTGAGAAACTGAATAAGATATCATTAAAATCAAATTAAAACTACACAGTGCAATTAACAAACAAAACAAACTAGAGAAATCCAGGCGTAACGGAGAGGGGGAGGGTGAACGGACGACTTGAAGGCGGTAGTCTTTCTTCCTCCCCTCCCCTTCCCCCATCCTTTTCCCACTCTCTCGTTCCCCTCTACCACCCCTGTCGGGCATACTACACTTGATACCCATGAACAACTGATCAATTGTAGGGATTGCCATTCAAGATAAACTGAAAGCCAAAGTTCTCTACCAAGGCTGATAGGATTAGATTGTATTTAATAAATGTGCTGGAGCTCACACCAGTCCAAAAAAAAAGGAAATCTGAAAAAAGTTCATGAAGTGCATATGAAGTCTAATTTACATGATCAACAACCGCTGACCTTGTGGTCCGTGTATTTACCTTTTGTGGGACGACTCGCGGGACTCGTTGGAGCTCTGTCATGCTATTTCAGTCCGTTAAGTGTATTGGTGGACCGAAATAGCATGACAGAAAAGATAACTTTATGTGACGCCTGTGGTGGTTACAAGAAAATCAACTCTGCAGCCGATCAAATTGCTGGTACTATTGCTGGCATGTGGTGTCAGTGTCTACCTTAAATAGCTTGTTTTACTTCCAGTCCATTTTTCTATTAGCTTAGTTTCATTGACCACCAGAAAGAGAAAACGACCAAACACAAATAAACAGGAAGAGTACTGTACGTTAGGTTTTTAAACCAAAGAGTGAATAAGTCATACAAGTGAACAAATTTTACAATGGACAACATACACCTATTTCCTGTTGAAGGAGGGTCCCCTATACGTTTTTCGTGAAACGTGATTGGGACTATTTTTTTCTCGTGGAACGTGATTTAGGTTTATTTGTTTATTCGTAATTCGTGATTGCCGATATTTTCTTTATCGTGAACATGAACGACTTTTGGGAATTATCCGTGACGCGTGAACAGTCTCAATATTTTTACGTGAATGCATTTTCCAAAGTGGTATAGGTGACCCTCTTGAAGGGTTACACTGGATCAAGTCAGCTTGATCATAAACTTTTATATTGGAGTGGGTTTAAATAACTACGACTTCCACAAGAAACATTGTTGTTTTCTTTGGTTTTGCCCGAGTTTGCTTCATGACTGGTTAGAAACTCCCATCTAGCCAAAACAATTTACCAAAACCAATCCTTCACTTATTTACACAGATTTTCCCCCACTTAACACGGGGTGTTTCTTTCATTTTATGCATTTGCTGGGATAAAGCCAGCATAAACCCTTTGGTTCTGGTTTTATAAAACTGATCTACTGAAAATCACTCCAAACTTATAATAACTACTGAAAAACAGAACATTTTAAATGCGTACAAAATAAAGAACTGTTAAACCTTTAAACCCTAAGAGTGATCAGCATCAAATTTCTCCTAATATCCACGCCTTATAAAATAGAGTGGTCACCAGAATTAAGGACACTGGAGTTGCACAAGATAAATTTGCTTGATATTTTAACAATTATTCCTTTAGTTACTACTTCTGTAGGGAATGTGTGCATGTAATGGCAACAAATGAGAATTTAAATTTTGATCTAAGGGTTTACAGGGTTATGCAGTTCTAGTAGCTGCTTTCTATCAGATTCTCCTTTAAGTATCCCTGAAATTAATGTGGAATGCTTAGTCTTCTTAAACATTTGGCGCATATCCAAACTGACTGGCCACACTGTTACCACTTTGTCCTTGACTAGCTGACATCAATGGCAGGTCACACTGAAAAAACAACGTGCAGCAAAGGAAATCAACCAACTCTAATAAATCTTAAATTAAATACTAACCAATAACATTATTACTAGGGTGTTCTGGTTATAATGAAAACTAGTTACTGGTACCCATAACTGTAACGTTAAATATATTTAATTGGACTCCTCTGACTCATCTTGGTAGAAGCCAAGATCAAATGCAACTGACGCACGCATAAATTACACACGACTTAAATATGCACAATTGGGTACATGCCATGCAGAGTATTCACACGCACTGAATTCTAATTAACTATGCTAATAAATACATGTATCGACACAATAAAAATACCTCTATTTATGATAACAGTGACCATCAGAGGAGAAACTTGCCAGATTTTATTTTGGTATAATTTACTAAATAGTAATTACTGAAAGGCATTCATTCCAATTTCCTTCTCCTCAAGGATTGGTATAATGCACAGTGGTTGGGCTGACGAATGGAGATGTTGAGGTCTTGAATTGATCAAATGCCTTTAAATTGCCTGGGATATGCTTAGAGGTGGAGGTGGGAGTGTGGGAGTGTTTAAAGGGATCTTGCATTAATCAAAATTAATGTAATATAACCTTGCATATGCCTACATAGATATGCCCAGAGGTAGGGGTAGGGGTGTGATCGTGGAGGTCTAGAATTGATCAAATGCTGAAGGTTTTGATTGATCAAATGCCGAAGGTTTTGATTGATCAAATGCCTGGGATATACCCAGAGGTAGGGGTAGGGGTGTGATCATAGAGGTCTGGAATCAATCAAATGCTGAAGTTTTGATTGGTCGAATTCCTGAGATATGCCCAGAAGTAGGGGTAGGCATGGCTGATGGTAATTTCCTTTTATTGATGCCTTATTCTATAACACTCACAGGCTCATCCTCAGAACTAAGCGCTTGCTGTCGGTCATTGACAAGACAGATCCCCACTGACCACATAGCAAGAATGAGCTCCACCACCATAAATCCAAAGATTGAACCAACAAGGGCATGCTGCTCTTTATCTCTTTTATCAAAGGTGATGGGACTCCTAATCACCTCACTCTCATGCTGATTTTCTTCACTGCTATGTGATAATATAAACCACCTTATTTGCTGTGATCTAGCGACAGAGAGTTCTGGAGAATACAGATGGAGGTACAAGGCTGACAGTATTCCACAAGTCAGGGAAAACCCCATGAATGTCATGACCTGAAGGTGAAAACATCAGGCAGATAATTATCATGAAACTGTTAAAGGGTTACATATGCATGTAGATTTGGTCGGGAGTGGTACACAAGAATTTGGTTTTATCAACAGAGACGATAATAAATATTGGCCACCATATTAATAGGGATTCTTAAGGCTGAGGATTTGAGCATTAGCCATTCTCCAGAGAGAATACATAAATTATATTGGGTTGTTTGTGGTTTACGTTGTATGTAGAGAAAATGGTCAGGAGCTATGCTATTGGTGGTAACATGAATGACAGGAATACAATAATTGAAAGAAAAGCATTTGTTGATACTGTCGGTAGGGATTTAAGGGTGCCAATTTGGAAAATGAATTTTTGTTCAAGATTCTTGCAGCTTCTTGTGGTACCTTGATGCAGGGAAAGGCCACAGATCCTCATGATTGTGTTGTTTGGAATGGTTGGGGAGATTAAAGATGCTTCCAAACCAGTTTCATGATATTTGACTTACAAAAAGCTTGCATGCTTAGCAGAATCACATCAGTCTGAATTTTGCTGCACAGAATATTTTTTGAAGACATACTCTTTAAGCAAATTTTATTATTAATTTTTATCCCTTTAAGCCCTGAGATCAAAATTTAAATTCTCATTTGCTACCCCTTAAACGTTTTCTGTAGAAGTATTGGGGAGAAGTTGTAAAAAAATATCAAGCAAATTCATCCATTCTTAATTCTTGAGGCCACTCCGTCTTATAACACGGTGATATTACAAGGAGAAATTTCATGCTGATCAGTCTGGGGCCCAGATCAAACAACGTACATCACTTGAGCTGAACTAAAGTCAGTCATTAAGTTCAAGTGAAGTATGGTGTTTGACCCACTTAAGCTCGACTGATTTTATTAAGATTGCCCGAGGCATTCTTCCGGCCAGGCGGGAAAAACGTCTGAAGATAGAGTTTGAATCAAACATCAATCTTCACATGAGTTAAACCAAATGCTCAGCTCATGTGAAGTATGGCATTTGACTTGGGCCTTAGGGTTCAAAGGGACTTATGACAAAATTGAACATCAAAACATTAAAAAAACTATAAGAAATCCCTAAAACAGTTGTTTTAAGACTACTTGGCTTGATGCTGATGTGAAGTAGACTTTCATATGATTAATAATTATCTCATTATCTATCATAATATCTCTTATTAAGTATGTGTGCTGAGATTGGTCAATAATGTGGGTGCCACATTCTATTGTGCTAAAGTGGCCATTTGACTTCAACTAGTTTCCCTTCCTGCAGGTTTGATTCCTGTAGCATGATTCATGGTTAGCAGGCCTGGATCATTCAAAACATCTATATTGTATATTCACAGTTTAGTCCCATCTAATTAGTACATACCAAATGTGAAGCAATCAAAGAGCCACATGACGAATTCTGGACTCGTTTAAAAGTTATGAAAACACCGAAAGCTCCAGTTATTCCCACCTGCAGAACATTAAACAACAAACATTAGTAAAATGACTGAAATAGTAGCTGTGTCATTCTCCAGATTACAGTAAGTTATATTTCAATGCTAAGTCTATATACAACCTGTCACTGATTTTCAGTGAGGCTGATGAATCATGCTCAGTGACTCAATACACTTGAGAATTTGTGACATAATAAGCAAATGTGAAAAATAATATAGTATTAAATAATTACTTAAGAATCAATACTCAGCCAGAAAATACTCAAGTATATGTACAGGTGTAGCTGGTTAGTTGTTTGAATTGAGGTGTGTTAATCACCCGGGTTAATTAATCAGTGGTGCATAATCCTGTCCCTGAACCACAGCAAAAGAGTACTTAATTACTTACCATATTTACTCGAATAAGCGCCACGGTGCTTATTTAATTTTTCGCGCCACAAGTGCGGTGCTTATTTGAGGGTGGTGCTTATTTAAATATTCAGTGTACCAGAAAAAGAAAACTCTTGCTGGTCATGTTCTCACAGAACTGTCACACTTGTTAAAGAACTTTCTCAAAGCAGAAGTAGGAAACAAGCTGTGTGCACAAGTAACAGGAAAACGAAAGAGAGAAGTTGGGCTTGTTATGCCGGCAAAGTTCACAGCCCTGACATCAGAGCTTCACATAGCAAGAATTCTGGAAAGAGAGCTTACCGCCCAAACAGAGAAATACAGTCACTTTGAACTAAAGAACATCACATTTAAGGAAAATAAATTGGCGATGCTGTTTTATAGTGTTTTTCCTGGTTATACGGAATTCCTCGAATAAGCGCCACATCAGGGGTGCAGCACTTATTCGAGGGCGGCGCTTAATTATGAACTTTTTTGTCCCAGATACGGTGCTCAATCGAGAGCGGCACTTACTCGAGAAAATACGGTACTTTCTTTGTTAATTGCAATTACAGTACCAGTTTGTAATAGTAATTGGACCGTGTGGAGTACAATTCAGGGAGTAATCGAGCAAGTAATTTCAAAATCGGCCAAGCGTGCAGCGTGAGTCTGATTTGAAAGTACAAGTACAATTACTCTCTGAATTGTACGACATGAGGTCCAATTACTAATTAATCGTATCTATAACAAATTTCGAGATTATGACAATTTTGAGAACCTCCTTTTAGTGGTTCTGCTGGTTTCCTGTCTCCTTTCTTGTCAAAAAAATTAAAGCCACACACAGAGATACCAACCTCTGGAGATTTAAAATCTGGAGATTTTTGTCCAGCCTCCTTACACCCCCCCCCAAAAAAATGATTTTTCCCCTCCTACCCTCCAAAAAAACACCTCACCTCCCCCCCCCCCCCCCCCAGGTAAAAATAACTGTTTTCCACCAAATCAAATCGAGCTATTAGTTTAATTTCCAGAATCAACTATATCACTAAAATAATGCGTCTATTGAATGTACTCAGTAACATTATGACCAAATGTCTTTTATCAGTTCAGGGATACGATTTCAGTCTACAGTGGAGCAAAGTCTTTAAAGGTTCAAAGTGGTTTTTATCCGGGGGATCTGGTCACCCGTGCGGGAGACCGGGAGATTCGTTGCGTATCCGGGAGACTCCTGGATAATCCGGGAGAGTTGGCATGTATGCACAGTCATGGCAGTAAGAGTCGGAGAAAGAAGGAATAAACATCAGCGATCAGCTGTGTAAATCATTGACGCTATTCTATTGAGCCGTCTCTCCATATTGTACTGATCGTAACGTTTACATTACATTGATTTACATTGATCAAAATAAACACACACTACAGCTCTTCCCTTTACATTCAACAGCTTACAGATTAAGCAACCTTAACGTGAGCACTCTCGGTACAGAGACTTTGAAATTTACTCACCCAAACACCGGTCCAAATGGCAATCCCTACTCCAGAGTGTGACCAAACGACTCGAACGTGTTCCACAATTCCAAGCACCACTAACCACACAGCCATCCAAGTTTGAAGCACCGACAGAAAACGCAGCAGCTTAATTTTAGAGGTTAATGCCATTCTGGCTTAAAATTCAAACTGTAGGCTACAGCTGAATGACAATCAAGCAATAAGAATAACAACTGAGCAATGTTTCAGTGTCGAACCGATCTGCAAATTCTTTTGGCTCGTCACGCCGCCTTTCCTCCCCCAACGAGATCATTACATTCCATCCACCGTAGCGATGTCGGACACCTCATGCAATTTACACAACCTCGTTTTATTATGAACGTATGTGGCCGCTTTCCACACAAGGTACAATCTTTATATCACACTTAGGCCATGTCCACACTGATGCGTTTTTGTTTGAATGCGTTTTCGATAGGTGTAAAAACGGATCGATTCACACTGATACGGATGCCGTAGCGTTTTCAATACGATTCACTTTCAACAACGTTTTCAAAAGTATCCGTTTTCGATGAAAACGCTCAGCGTTTTCGAGCGTATCAGTGTGGACGGGAGGCCAAAACGCATACATATCAAGGCGTTTTCAAACAAAAACGCATCAGTGTGGACATGGCCTTAAGGTGGCTCAAACCGGTTTCAACACTTTCAAGAAACTCACTTATTGGAACAATTAACACTAGAACACTGTATCACGTATTAGCAATGTTGACGAGGTTTTCTTTGTTTTATGAGGTATTGTTTTGCTGTACGCTATTGTTTATAGTGTTTTGTTGTCTTTGTTTTACGTCACTCGTGAGGTTCACAGGTTTTTTAAACCGAGGATGAGCCATAAATTAACCGCCCCCCAAATCTCCAAGCCTTAAAATTTACTTGCCAAAGTTTCCAACGCCAAAAAACCCGAAATCGAAAATTTCAAGCCCCAAAAAATCCTTCGGTCATCCCCGTGACTTGAAATTCGGAGTACCCTCCGTGGAGCCAAAGGCTGAAACTCACTTTTAAAAAAGCGGGGAATATGGTAGATGTAGAGTCGGTCAGTACCTCCTCACCTGAGAAGCAGGCAATGCCAATGAGGACAGAAGGGTGCACCCGCAAACACGTGGACACCGAGGTATCGTATTTTCTTCACTTTTGCTCCCCTTCCCATCATCCCTATCCCTTCCCCTTTCTAGCGCCTGCGAAAAGAGAAACAAAATCGGAAGGCGGCTCTCGACTGAGCTATAAAGCAGGGTTGTAACGAGGTATATGGGATCACGGATCGCAATTCCGGGATCTGGGATTACAAGTCATGTGATCAGGATCAGCAAATTTTAATGGTTCAGGGATCACTGACGATACCTGCTTACGACTCTGATAAAGGTCCTTCTCAATTTCTTACTTTGGGCAATGGCAATATATACAGCAGGCTTGATACAGACAGACAGATGTTCTTTATAATTATGTTACGCTTGCATGTAAGACTCAGTTCAACTGTTCCGAACAGTGCTTCTATAACTAAATATAAACATCACATTCAAGGGACTACTCCAACAATTAAATAAGCATAAAACTATCACGGTTAAATAACACTAACGTTACGGCTTAGTTTCCGTTTAAAATAAATACAAAGATAGTTTTGATAGTTATTTAACTTTTGGTTTGGACGCGAGTTCAAGTTATCTGAATGTTTAAACCGTCGAGGAGTTGCACCTTAAGCAGTAGTGCCCGACATAACGAGTCCGTGTTAAACTTGTGCTGGCAATCTTGTCAGAGCGGTTTACATTTCAGTGTCGAATGGTAATTACGATTGCATTGCTTTGTTCTGTGATTGGCCAACAAAATTTGCAACACTTTCTTAGCCAATCAGAAGTAAAACCAAAACCAATCGCGAGTTTCACGCGCGCATTTTCCCGCGCTTGGCGCCGGTTACATGTAATTACCTCAAATTCTCATTGGTTCACTGAGCTGTCTTCGTCTCTTGTAATAGGCAGTAGGCCATTTCCGAGATCGCTTGAGTCTCTATTTCAAAGCGAGTCTAAGTGCGAAGTCTTTGTCATGAAATGAGTTTTCGCTCATATGGCACGATGAACTTATTACCATCACAAAACTTTCGCACTTTGACTAGCTTTGAAATAGAGGTTCAAGCGAACTCGGAAATGGCCTATTGGTCAGAGTAATAACTTTGGTTTTTGTTTTACGACACTCAGCTGAAAACCGCTCGAACATGAACTATGAAGTATGTAAGTATCAGCCTCACACCGACAAATCAGAAATGACTTCGGTATGGAATCGCGCTTCCATAACCTGGCAGCGGTGCTTGAAGTAAATTTGCAAAGTTACCAGCTGTTTATGTAATAAATTAATACCGTCCTTACTGCTATTACTGTCTCGAGTCTGTTGCAATTATTTATGTAGGGGTTAATACATCTAAATTAGAACATATTCAAGGTACTACTCCTTCTTTTGGCAGACTGGACAACAACACGGCAATTCATTATATCTTGACTGGAATCTATAAAGAAAGATAGCAAAAGATAAAATTATTGGGGATAAGTAATAACTTGCAGAAAATGTTTTCAGGTTTGCTCCCAGGAAAAGCCATATGACTGTGATCTAAATGATGACTAGGAACTTCATGACCATTCTGTATCAACTGCAGTACGTACAGCAACAACAACAAGTAGACAAACAAATGACAAAAAAAAATTGAAAGTGTCAGTGAAACATGGATGAAGAACCCGAACCCTGGATGAAATAATGGATTTGATTATGTTTGTCTGCAAATGTGAGACAAATATGGTTTTACATTTATCCACAAACAATGTGGAACAAATACAGTGTAAATATGACACAAATTTGCACTCAAACAAATATAGCGTAAATCAGGATAAATGTGAAGAAGAAAACACTAAGTTATGTGTGTTGACAGTAATTTTTACAATGTGCATTTTTCTGTCCTTTGATTATTTGGTGGTATTGTAAGCAAGTTATTTCAGGCAAATGTCTAGGTTTGAGGTTTTAGAATCTAAAGTAAATACTGGTAGCTTAATAACATGGCAACTGCCTGGTATAGTCATTTCAACAGAAAGAACTAGGTCCTTTAAAGCCAAAAGTCATGCATGATTCATACGAAAATTAAAAAAAAAAAGAGGAAGAACACAATAAGGCCAGGTTCCAATGCAAACGAGAAAAATCTATTGTTTTCCCTCATTTGCATTAGATTCAGTACATGTGAAGTTCGACATTTGAACCGGGCCTAAGGAATCAATTTTAAATTCTTCTTCAGTAGTTTTTTTCTTTGAACTTAAAAATTATCAACATACTGGTACAGTATATCGATAATTATTATTCTATACATTTCTCTGAATTTATTGACAATAAACTGCAAGAGAAAAACCTAGCTCCAAGTGAAATTTATATCACCCTTAGGACTAAACATAGTTGTCTGCTTACATTTCATCACCATTTTGGTGTATTTTGGCAGATACCAAAATTTGGACATAGGTTATATGGGGTGATTCCAGAAAATATCCATACCTATACCACGGACGGCTTTTAGGATTTCCGAAGGGGAGGGGGGGTTCTTTGAACTGGAATTCTGAAGGAATGGGGGGGCATTTACAATTGGAAAATATCCGAAGGCATGGGGTGGTTTCACGGGTGGGATTTCTAGAGTAGAAAGAGTAGAGTGAGTTCCTTGAAAACACTATTGTTGTCGACTTTTGCAGTTCGTAAATAAACCACGAACGTATGATCGCGGAAGCAGAAGACAAGCATCGATTGATCAGACACGTAGAAGTGAACAGTAAAACGTGGGTTTCATATTTACCTTGATGAATTTCTTGTCAAGTGAATAAAGTCTGAAAATGTACCTTATTTACCGCGTGCAATTTCTTGATACTCCCGTCTCCCGCCCGATAAACGGCAAAAAAACTCGCACGTGTCCCTCGCTTCCAAGGAACGCCTGTCAGATAATTTTACATTCGCACTGCCGGACGGCAATCGACCAAAAGATTTTAACAGTCTTTCGAGCTATTTTGCTTTGTGAACGTCAAAACAACACAAGAAAACAAAGCCAAATTAAGACTTAAAAAAAGGTTGTACAACCTGGCCACACGCGGTAGGTTTTTCTTGTCGCTGAAGAGTAAAGCTTTTCGCCTGGCGCCGCTAGATCACAGCCTTGGGGAGGCATAAATTCATGTTCGTTTGTTCATATAAACGTTGCCAAGTCGAAAATGTACTTCCAAAAAAACCCCGGAAATTCCGAAGGGTAGGGGGGGTTCACGATTATGGAATTCTGGGGGCATGGGGGGGTAACGCATTCTGGAATTTCCGAAGGCAAGGGGGGGTTAAAACATGGAAGCCGTCCGTGGTTGGGTATGGATATTTTCTGGAATTGCCCATGGCTAGTTTTTGAGAAATTAAGCGAGGAAAATAGGTTTTTGAGGTTTTATGCGACCTGCATTGAAAAA
>OX419337.1:235000-257500 GCA_948470475.1 Galaxea fascicularis | reverse complement strand
TCCTCAAAGAAAAACATTTTTTTTTCTGAGGTAGCTGTTATAGTTCCAATCAGAACAGGACGAATGTACATTGTACAACAAAAAATACAGACATAATATTATATTTGACAAGACGCGAAGAATAAACTACAACAGTAACACCGAAGAAAGGAGGCCTGGGATTATGCCGAAAACCGCAGACTGGAAAAAGGTCAATAATAATAATGATATGAATAATAATAAATATTAAAGATATATTAATAAATTATTTTGTTATCATGAAATCCTTTAATTTCAGTTCTATTCAAGTTATGAAAAATGGAATACAGGGTCTTACAGTAAATTAAAATATATGTCAGCATGATTATCAACTGAAGAAAAATGTTTCGAGGCCAAAGGGGGTAATTTCTTCTGAATTGGTGCTTACCATAATATTCCTGTTGCTATCTCTTTCTTTTTTGCTTGCTGAAATCCCTAGAGCTCCTGTGATACACATCTGTGATATATAAATATAACACTACTGGTAAATAATGAAGGGCTTCCCACAAAAGGGGCATAGATCACTTTTAGACCTTACAATACAGCACAAACCTCTATAAATATGCTCAATGTTGCCATACATACTATTTACGTTGTCAAATGAAATTCTACATTATTTCATGTCAAATAATATGTGCCAGCCACGACAAATTTGCCAGTCATGATCTGTAACAAACATTAACACTTTTTTGGTCTGAACAATGAATGGTGGAACGTGGTTAGAGCTGCATCACTTGTGTCATTGGTCCGTACAATGGCAGAAATAAAAAGAGAAAATAAAATGACTGCAATACTAATCAAAGGCTCCTATGAGCCAGCTCATGGATGGGGAACATAACAATACTTTGAATTTACAACAACTTTATTTTCTAAAAAGATATGTGCAAGAAACCTGTACATTCGTTTGTGTTTTGTGGGAGCACATCCTTTTCAGACACACCTCTTGGTAAAAGAACCGTTTACGCGCTAATATTTTCGGTAAAATTACGCAGTTGATTGACAGGCGCCAGAAGCATTACATTAGACGAAATTGACAGACGTTAGTAATTTGAACAGGCGCACAAATATGCAAATTTGTACACGGACTATAAAAATAATATTCAAATGTGATTGCTTTGTTAAGAAGTGTAACAGGCAAGTTAAAGTTTCTTACTGGTCGACGGCTCATTTCAAGTTAGTTTAATAAAAGTTTTTGGTCGTAATAAAATTTCCGACTATTCTGAATGCGATAATAACATATTTTGTGAAAGTCCTGAGGGAAATTAGTCACGCTTTACAGCCACAATGTTTTTGAGCGATTCGGGGTCCGGCACAAAACTTTTGCTTTGTAAGGTGAGATATTCAATCCATCTAACTATGCTTTGTGCTACAATTAACTTGACTTTCCAAATATTTTGTTGTTCGAACAGATTAGCTGTTATTGCTGCTTGTCAGACCAAATTATATCCTCACAGAGAAAAATATTTGCATGCTTGTGGTCCTTGTGTTTTTGTCAAATGTTGACAAAGTGTTGTACTGATCGTTTAAGCCAAGCGATATAGCCTTTCTAAACAAGATCATATTTGCAATCGAGCGTTCAAAAGAGCGTCTTCAAAAATACTTCATTACGTACCTGCTTAAATCGATCATATGTTGCTCATAAATCAAATGCGTTGCTTGCCAGAATTCGGTTTTTTGGCAAGAAAGTCTTTCTCCATCCTCGGAGACCCAGGGGCAGATAGTCGGGATAGGACGAAGATTGGGACTAGCGAAAGTTTGTAAGGCGAGCGAAAGAGAGCCCCTGGGTACCTATCTTTAACGGACTAGTTCCAGAACCCATTCAAATCCGTCTTTCTGATTGGGCACACATTTTGTGGCATTGTATTTTTTGTGCCCAATCGGCGATCAGTATAGATCGCGCTCCTTCGCAGCCGTTTTTAGGCTCGTCACGCAACGCTCCTCCCCACTAACGGCTGCTTTCTTTCGAACTACATTCCTTTCCCTTTGTTTGTCGGTACAGGCGATTGACCAATCATATCACAATTATTGTTTGAAATTGAATAAATCATGTATTGCAGCAAGAACTTTATTGACGTCATCGATTGACCTTTGCGAGATCATGAAAATCACGACTCCCAGTTTGCGTGTGTGCCGCTTCTATCTCGATTCTGTTGACCGATTTAGCTTTTGTGCTTGTTTGAAGTGGGGCAACACAATGGTTTAGAGGATAACATGATGATGATTGTGATTGAAACAGCCATGTGCTTAAATGTCGCATGTTATGTATTTTGATACCAAAGGTCATTTCCGCCTGGGTTTAAATTCTGCACTGATTTATCGCCTGTTTGCTTTGACCCTTGTTGTTTATGTTTAGCGACTGTGGTACTTTATATACCATCTGAAGCATTTTGTCTAGCTTTGGTTTGGCTCGTTTCAATGCGTTCAGTGACAGTACAGCCTCTCTCTTGTTATCTTTGAAAGGATAGGAATTTAAGCCGCGTAATAATCTTTACCTTGCAATGGTTGTACATTACCGGGCCCCGCTATTTGTTTTTGTAGCAAGATATTGCGTTTCTTTTACGACTATTTGGCTCTTTATCCTTTCTTTAGTATTGTAGCTTCTTAGAGAGCTATGCAACACTTGGAATTTCTTCATTGAGCGCTAAAATCCGCTCTCAGAATTATGGCTGTGTCTTCGCTCCGCTCTGTAACTGCGGTTGTAGTGTTTTCCTCCTTTTGTTTATGCCAATGTGTTTGGCTGTGTTTGATTTCCCTTAGCCAGTTGGTAAGTTTACGAAAACATCTTTTCCTGCTTTTACAACTTCACTTATAGCTCTCTTCTGGTGCGTGTTTAAAGACAATAAATTAAACTTAGAAGCCGCGAGGGAAAAGAAACGTTCATTGAGGTTGTCTCGAGAAGGCATTTTGATTGTACATGTAAGACACGCGCTGTGATTGGCTGTTTCCCAATAGCGCGAACAGTTTCTGGATATGAGAACCAAATTCTGATTGCTCACATAAGGGAAAGGAATGTGGTTCGAAAAGAAGCAGCCGTTAGGGAGGAGCGTTGCGTGACGATCCTAAAAACGGCTGCGAAGGAGACTATATACGGATACGAATGTGTTAAATTTGCTGTCGGCCATATTTTCAATCTCTCCCGTTGTACACGGTGTCTTACGAGGAAAGTTTTGGGGGAAAGGGGCCCACAAAAGCCAGAAGCCTACAAATTTAACCTGTACTCAACCAAAAGGAACTCGAAAAATGATCGCAGGTATCGTAAACTTGACGCGAGGACGTCTTGCATGTACATTGTATGTCTTGCTGTTGTCTTGTATAATTAAAGTCGGCCGCATATCGTGGTTGTTTGATGTTAGTGAGCTGTTTTTCTGGTTTACTTATACGGGGAGTGGGCCACCCCTGGAACTTTTGCTACTGGCTGGCTACTTCGATGTCCACACGCAAACTAAAGTTGAATTATGATTGTGGCATTGTTCAAGGAATCTTTCACGAAGGATTTAACTTATGAGATACAGCTCCACTTAATTGGAAACATGGGGCATTGCAATTTTGACTGATATCTGTAAACCAAAATGCGTCATTTCCGAAGGTGTGCACAAAAACTGTAGATTGGATTAGATTACCCTGGAGCTGTGTGTTAATCGCTGATAGTTCTTCGCATGGTGTTTTTCACCAGCTCTTCATAAACCCTATAACAGAAGTTCATATTCAAAAGATTAATTTTAAGTTTTGAAAACATATTTTTAATGGGGTTTTGTTCTACTTTTCTGGAGACTTTTAGACTGTGCTGCCACTTTAAGGTTGCACTTTCAAATTAAACAGTTTGCAAGTTGAATTTTTTGTGTGAGGTGTTGTCTTGAAAACCACTGTAGGCACGATAAAACAATTATTGGTTGCAGTTTCGTGTAGTTAATGATCTGAGTGCTTAGAGTTGTGGAGCTCATTTGTTTCACGAGACCACACCACTTCCAGATAACTAGGGAACCAGGTTTTCAGTTTCTCTCATATTTGAAGTGTGTTTTATGTGGAAAAACCATGGATAACCATAGTAGCTTCCCAACAGGATATCCCCCTTTTAAATGAAGTGAAAATTGAAAGAAAACAGTTAAAAATAAAACGAAAAGGGATTGTAATGTTCTTTATTTTGTTTGTTCAAAAGTTTGTCCCCATTCTTGATGGTGAGGCATAATATCTGGGTATTGTGGCGATTAGTCTTGTAGCCTCATTACGTTTTAGAGTAGCTACTTAGGATGTAGCAGTAGGTGACTTTATGAGGGTTTAATTTGAAACATGAAACATTTTCACTAAATATCGGGGTGGAAATTTAATGTCGCCAGTCTTTTTTGCAAGCTGCCAGCACCTCAGAAGAAACCTACACTCTGCTAAATGAATTTCAAATGCACGTACCCAGTAAGATAAAATTACACCCTCACATTCAGAGGCAGTATGAAATTCAAAAGCCATCGTAAAATGTAATTGACTATCTATTATTTGTTGGTCATTCGTTTTTCTTTCCCCTCACAAAAGCAGCTTTCAAGTTAAATGACATCAACCACTCACCATTATTGCCCTAAGTGGAGAGACCACCACAACAAACGAATTTTCTGGGAATTCGTGCCCCAAGCTACACAAAGGTTTCAAAATTATTTGATTACAACATATGGAAGAACAGAAACTTTCTTCAACGCCTTCTCAAGATCTTGCTCGAAATTCAGCTGACAACTGATGATGTTGAACTCGAAGGCTAAATGCAAGGTTCAATTTCGCGAAATACTCGCCCGATTGGCAAACCAGTCTAGCCCATGCCGCAGAAATTCTGACCTTCGCCTCGAGAAGTTGCAGGAGTGGCCCACCACCTTTTTAAGTACTTGAGAAAAAATGCTCATACAACCACGATGTGGCCGTGTACATGCAAGACGTCCTCGCGTCAAGTTTACTGCAATCATTTTTCGAGTTCCTTGCAAGAACCTTTTGGTTGAGTACAGGTTAAATTTGTAGGCTTCTGGCTTTTGTGGGCCCCTTTCCCCCAAAACTTTCCTCGTAAGACACCGTGTACAACGGGAGAGATTGAAAATATGGCCGACAGCAAATTTAACATTTTCCTATCCGTACAAGGCGTCACGAAAAGAGCGCGATCTATACTGATCGCCGATTGGGCACAAAAAATACAATGCCACAAAATTTGTGCCCAATCAGAAAGACGGATTTGAATGGGTTCTGGAACTAGTCCGTTAAAGATAGGTACCCAGGGGCTCTCTTTCGCTCGCCTTACAAACTTTCGCTAGTCCCAATCTTCGTCCTATCCCGACTATCTGTCCCTGGGTCTCCGAGGATGGTCTTTCTCCTGTTTCCTTTTTTTGCTGATTTTCTTCATTCTTCCTTCTTCCATCATATTGTGACAAAAAAATTCTCGATTACTACTGCCCCAGGTACCGCACAGTGATAAGCTTTAGAGTTGCTTTTGCGATCTCTCGAAGTTCATTTTCGCTGCTCTGAAGATTTCAAAGTTCAATTCTCGCAGCTGGTGTTCTTCATCTTACAGCGGATTCAGGTTGAGCGTTTAATGGCGTCAGTTACCGCGTTCGTTATCACTGTTGATTGGGTTGCGTTGCGAGGCAAATTATCAGACGTTGCTAGGCGGGGATGATAGCGTTCTGTCAGAGAACTGACAGAACGCTGTCATCCCCGCCTAGCAACGTGTGACAATTTGCTTCGCAACGCAACCCAATCAACAGTGATAACGAACGCGGTAACTGACGCCATTAAACGCTCAACCTGAATCCGCTGTATTAACTTTACCTTTGTTGAGTTGGAAAATCGAAACGAAAAACCGACGCCATGAACATTAAACACGTAAACAATATCTGCAGAGCAAAATTCCCCGCCTTTGTACTACACCCTGAAATTTGCAAACGTTGGACCAAGAAGACTATGGAGACAAAGCAATACTTACCAGGGGAGAGACCGGGGGGAAGTTTAATGAATAAATTAATCAGAATCGAGTGAGTGAGCGAATGAGTGATCCCCTGAGTGAGTGAGGGAAATTCAGACCCACAACAAAACCTCATGGCATGACTACGTCATCCATGAGCTAAAAATGAACAAATCACATACAGTGTACAAACTGATGTGCTTACTGCAACTTCTGAACATTAATATTTGGTTTCAGTATGGTTGTGTTATGTATTAATATGCAACAATAAGCATCTTTTTTAAGTCAAAACGTCATCCTCCCTTCAAAAAAATGTGTCATGTTTATACAACCCTACCATCCACACAGCCACAGCCACTTCTCTACAATAGCTACTTTCCTCTGTCCCCAAGGTGGCAAAACTTGGTAAAATAATTTTGCAGTTTCTTTTTCAAATGCCAAATGTTATCACATTTCAAAAACAAAAAAAGTCAAAACATGCATACATTTTTAAAAGGTTGTTCTGTAATTTATCATATGACCCATACAGCCCCGTGCGTACTTTCATTCTAAAACTATTGTTAGGAACACGTACGGCCCTGACTGATACGATTTTAGAGGATTTCGTCGCGTCTAACCATGTAAGTTTGTTTTACAACCAGAAAGCAAATACAAACAGCATATTAGTGTGCAAATTAGTCGCTTTTTTGTAAAAACTTCATCTTTTATGCGCTCATGAAGAGTCTAAGGAGACCATATGATAAAATACTTATTGACAGAGTTAGGTCAGGCCGAGCAGGAAAATATTTGGCTCTCGGCAGGATCTTGATGGGCTCCTACTCTCTGTCATGGCGCACAGACCTCACTGCACTCGGTCCAAACACCATGATCTAGAGCCAAATATTTTCCCATCTGGTCCTCCCACTCAGTCAATAAGTAACAGCTGGTGCCAAACAATGGTCCTGTTCGCTTATAAACAACATGCACAAAAGCATTCTTATCGGCTTGGTTTGCTTTTTAGTTCTTTTGCATCAAAGGTCACTCTGTGAAAAGTTGAAAACTGATCATGCTGATACTAGCTGCCTTAAGCCCCATTTAATCACAAATTGTACTAAAGCTCTCACGATTTCTTACATTAACAAGCTTATTTCACATGACTGGTAAAACTTCAGTTGTTTTTTCAACAAACGTCTTGAGATGTATGTAGGTTTTCCTACTGAACAGTCTGCTTCATTCAACTGAACAAATAATAACCACAAAAATAAAAAAAGGAATGAATTACCAATGAAGCACCACCTCCGTTACTCACCGGCACACAAGTTATTTATCAGGAGCAGGTCTGGTTACATTTTTTATACAGCTGCTGAAATGTCTAAGCTACAATTGTAAGCTTCAGTATAGCCGAAGAAGTGGCAAAGTTTCCACCAGCTTTATCCATGCATACAAACTGAAACCGGAGATCGACTGTACACCTGAAAATTCTGTCAGCGTAATACAGAGTGTTTTCACTCATGTCAGTTTCAGCCATATTGGTTTCGAAGAAGCTACATTTGCATAAAAATAGAATGCAATTCCCAGAGGATTAATTTAGGACACCAACATGGCCGCCAAAACACCAACATGGCCACCGTGACGTCATGTGAAAACACTATTAAAACTGAATTTGATATGTCATATGAGTGAAGCTTTTAAGGTTTCACTATGGTCTGACATCGTTTACAAATTTTTACATCGATGACAGGAAATACACTACCGATTTTGCGAAACTGAGAAAAAAAACAACTTTAATTTAAACAGCTTAAGCTTACCCATATTCCACACCAAATGCCGAAGCAACGATAACCAGTCCAAAAATAACCGTGGATACGATCGGCGATTCCAAACGCGAACAGAAGTACCCCAGTGATAATATGTGCTAGAGCAACGAGCCTAGCAGCCTTGAGAGTTCTGGGCATGTTCTCCGCCATGACGAAGTTGGTCGAACTTCCTTTCTTTAAGCTACTGTATGCACGTAGACCTGCATGCATATATTAATCCTCCAAAAGCCGCGAAAGCACTGGGTCAAGACCCGTTGGCTTTTCAACTGGAAGGAACATGACCAAGGAACATCAGAATGAAACGATTTGCCGATTCTCTTGAGCTTGTACTGCTTGCGTTGCTGCGTCCTACGTGCAAACCAGGCATAAAAGTACAAGCCATGTCCGCCATGTTTGAATCAAATCTCGCGTCCTGAGAATTCGCGCCGAAATTTTATTTATGTCACGCCATGTTTATCATGCCTGAGGCACGTGCAAACATCCTTGTGCTACTCCCATAGAAGCTTCCGCTCTTGAGTGAGAGACTAAGGCTGTAATGGGTTAAAGGATGTCTGGCTCAGAAAGAAACGGCATCGAACAGATTCTCCGATTGAAAATTCAATGAGTTGGACTTTTTAGGAAATTTTGTCTAAAATCTTAGCAGGAGCAGTTTGTAACCGACAATCCTGTTTTGGCACTTTATTCGACTATATACATATTTATATGCATACACTGTTGTCCTTGTTCGCACTTAGTTTGTGTGTTCAGGCTACAGATAACGATACATTAAGGATCAGCAGACTTCGCAGAGACTTGGCTCATGCTTGTACTTACTCCACGACAGCGAGTTAAGGACGTTCGTGCTAAAATTTTTAAATTTGAATAAGTGTTCCAAATTTCCACTGCAGTTCTCTGATGAGTTAGTTATCAAAAAATGCCCCCCCCCAAAAAAAAAAATTGGGTGGTCACCGACTTCCGTTTCGGACTTGAACACTCTAAAATTGAACAGGTACTCATTTAGTTGAAATGACTTTCCACGGTGAAACTATTAAAATTTAAAAGTACCCCTCTGTAATGTATTGGGCCGCTAAGTATGTTGGGATAGGAAAAACCATGTGCTTTTGATAGCGGCGGCCATGTTACGTTTGCAATGAAATTGGTTGAGTTAAATCTGTTTGTTTGGATACTTTATTACTCTCGGGAACACTACATTGGCGACGAGGATAAACGAAAAGCAATGGAAAAGAGCGTGTTACCGAAATTTGATTGTTTCTCTGATCCAGCGACGATTGGTCCCCGATGGAAGAGGTGGTTAACTTCCTTCGAACTGTACGCGGACGGGAAAGGGCTTATTATAAGCGAAGGAACCACAGCAGCAACTAAACAGCAGCGACGAGCAATGTTACTCCACCTGGCTGGGCCTGATGTGCAGGAGATATTCACCACCTTAACTGAAACCGGGGATGCTACAAATTACGCCAGTGCTGTTGAAGCTCTCGACGCCTATTTCGTGCCACAGGTAAATTCAGCATTCGCCCGCCAGACCTTTCATCGGATCACACAAAACCCAGGTGAGACAGTTCAGCAGTTTGTTACTCGCTTAAGGCAAGCAGCTAAAGATTGTGATTTTGGCACTGATACCGACAACCAGATAAGAGACGCAGTTTTGAATAAGTGCACTTCCATTTACATCAAACGAAAATTGCTTGAAGAAGGCCAAGGACTGAACTTAATTCGCACCCTAGAGGTTGCCGCAAAATGCGAAAAGGTAGAAACCCAACTGGCTGCCCTTTCAGAAAAGGGGGAAGAATCAGAGCATATCAATAGAATCAATGAGAGAAGTAACAATCCGAGTACTAGCATGCAAGGCCGATTCCAAGGGAGAGATAAGACATGTTATAGATGTGGTTTATTGGGACATTTCGGTCGTGATCCCCAGTGCCCAGCAAAGGGAAAAACATGCAGGAAATGTCGCGGGAAAGATCATTTTGAAAGAGTTTGCAAGACAAAGTCATATGCTCGCCAGGTTTGGGGGGGGGGACCCGATGACAATGACCCTGGGCCCCAGCAGGACTATGCATTTAGTATTACAGAAGGAGGACACTCAGAAATGGTCACCGTACAAGTAGGAGGAGTAAGCCTTAGGATGTTAATAGACTCTGGGGCGAGCAGCAACATTAGGGACCTTACGCAAT
The DNA here is from genome assembly GCA_948470475.1 of Galaxea fascicularis. Lineage (NCBI taxonomy): Eukaryota > Metazoa > Cnidaria > Anthozoa > Scleractinia > Euphylliidae > Galaxea > Galaxea fascicularis. The sequence continues at coordinate 247,583 of OX419337.1, read as the reverse complement.
GACGACGTCGCCGAGGTCGACGTCGCCGGGAGCCCAATGGCGCCGTCGACGTTCTGATCGCCGGCGTCGCATTTCGCGGTACTTACGCAAGTAGTCATGCGTAGTCGCAGAGGCGAGAGTTTGATGGCGGGAGTTTAGAAAAAGTATTGTAGTCAACAATGGGCAAAATGTACATTGTTTGTGCGTTATTAACTAATGCTCGCACCAGTTTATATTCTTCGAACACTGGCAGTTATTTCAGCCTAGACCCTCCCTCACTGCAAGATTACTTTTCATGATGAAATTGTAAATAGCATAGCTGGGCTGGCCCAACTGGACCTTACAGGCTGAAATTTAAGAATTCAACACTCTTGGCCAGTTGAGACAAATAAAAAGTTTCTTGCATATATATATATATCTGGCGAATTTCCTCTGCGTTTTTTCGATCCTGTTTTTCTTTTGTTTCTTTATCATAGGTACTTAATGCCTCCTCTGTTTCTTCGAGTATGTTTTGAAGGAGTTAATCCAGTTCAGTCTCATCTGTGGTTGAGCCGCTCTCACTCTCTTGTGCTCTCATCTTTTTCTTGTGCTTATCTAGCAGCAATCTATATCTATCCCTCATCGATTTTTGATTCACTGTGAAAGATATTTCTTCAACAGCACATAAGTCATTGGCGATGCTAGTCCAAGCATTTCCACTGTGAGTGCTCCCCGGTTTAAACTGGTAGGGTTTGATGAATAAGACTTCGCGACAAAGATGCAAGTCGTGCATCTCGGACCACTTCATCACACCGCTTTAAAAAGAACACAAAGAGATGTTGATGAAACAAACAAATAAAATAGTAAGCTCAGTACTTAGGGTTCCATTGATTATCTCAGCAAGTACTGTTTCTTTACTGGTGACCAAAAGAACCGATGAAAAAACAACAACAACAATAGGTGAACTACTCAACATTCACTGTAAATACATACAGGCTAATCGTCAAATCACGGCAATTTTTGCAAAGCTCGCTTAAATCACCCAAAAGGACTATGTCATTAGAAAAAGCTCACCTTTTCTATGCAGTTTGAGCGTCTTCCCCTAGCTTTCCTTCGGCTGCCATGTTTTCCTCTACGACGACTTCAAAGCCACCAATTTGGCGACGGCGTGCGTTGGCGACGTCGGGAAATAATTAGGTAGATTATGCACGCATGCGCAATACGTATAAATTAAGTCACGCACGACGTCGACCCAGGCGACGTCGTCATTGCGTAAGGTCACTATTATTGACGAGGGGACGTGGGAACAGCTTAAGGTGAAGGGAGTGAAATGTGAATCACAAGTGGCTACCCCAGACAAGAAGCTATACCCATATGCGTCTAGTCAGCCACTGCCAGTTAAGGGTAGTATCAAGTGCACAGTGAGCGTTTGTGATCGATCCACCAAAGCTGAAGTCTTGGTGATTAAAGGTAGAGGGATGTCATTGCTTGGAAAGATCACAGCCACAGAACTGGGGGTGTTAAAAGTTGGCATTAACATTGCTATGGTAACAAGTAAAGCTGACAGTTTAAAACAGCAGTACCCAGAGGATATAAACCCCACTGTAAAACCTATTGCACAGCCTTATAGAAGGGTGCCATTTAATTTGAGAGGAAAGATGCGAGATAAGACCACAGAACTGTTGGACATGGGAATAATTGAACCAGTGGAAGGTCCAGCCCCCTGGATCAACCCTGTGGTGATTGTCCCAAAGGCCAACGGGGACATCCGCCTATGTGTGGACATGAGACAGGCAAACCAAGCCATTATGCGAAGACGATATCCAATTCCCACAGTTTATGAGGTGTTACATACAACGGATGGCTCTAAGGTCTTCAGTAAATTAGACCTTAAATGGGGGTACCACCAGTTGGAGTTGAGCCCAGAATCCAGGAAAATCACAACCTTTGCTACACCTGATGGTTTGTTTCGATACAAGCGCTTACTCTTTGGGGGTCTGTTCTGCCAGTGAACAATATCAGCATGAAATCGCTTCAGCCTTGGCAGGTATTGAAGGTGTCGAAAACATTTCGGATGACGTGGTACATGGTCCCGACACAGAAACACACAACAGGCGACTCCACCAAACTATAGAGCGTCTGCAAGAGTGCGGTCTCACTTTAAATGCTGAGAAATGTTTGTTCAATACGGACAGGCTGGTGTTCATGGGTATGCTGCTTTCAGAGAAATGCATTGGTCCTACAGCAGATCGTGTTAAAGCAGTATTAGAGGTGGAAGAACCAAAGAGTGCGTCAGATGTACGTAGCTTTCAGGTTTAGCCAATTACAGCAGCCGGTTCATACCTCACTTTGCCACTTTATCTGAACCACTGCGAAGACTGACAAGGAAAGAGACACCCTTTGAATTTGGACCAGAGCAGAAGACGTCCTTTGAATGTCTCAAACAGAAGATGGCAGAAGCTTGTACTTTGGGTTATTTCGATAAGAATGCGCCCATCAAGATAACCACGGACGCCAGTCCAGTTGGGCTGGGCGCTGTTCTCGTACAGAAGCAGGACAGTACATGGACACCGGTATGTTATGCAAGTCGTAGTTTGACTGGATGTGAGCAGAGATACTCCCAGACAGAGAAGGAGGCGCTCAGTGTGGTGTGGGCATGCGAGAGATTCCATGTCTATGTGTATGGGATGCAGTTTGTTGTAGAGACCGACCACAAGCCTTTAGAGGTCATATATGGTCCACGGTCAAGACCATGTGCACGGGTAGAACGATGGGTTCTCAGATTACAGCCATATGATTTCAGTGTGATACACAGGCCTGGGTGCGAGAACATTGCTGATCCGTTGTCCCGTCTACTCCATACGAGGGTCGAACCTGACAACCACCAGCGGTGCACTGAGGAGTATGTTAGGTTTGTTGCTGCAAGTGCAACACCAACGGCACTCACAACACGTGAGATAGAAGAGGCCTCTGCCGATGATGAAGAGCTGAAAGAAGTGAGGAAAGCTATTGCAACGGGGCGGTTTGAAAAGTGTAGACAATATATGACAGTGGCGGGGGAGTTGTGTGTCATTGGTCAGCTCGTGCTTAGAGGTACACGCATTATTATTCCTAGTAAGTTGCAGCCAAGGACCTTAGCACTTGCTCATGAAGGCCACTTGGGCGTGGTTGGCACCAAACAGAACCTCAGAACCAAGGTGTGGTGGCCTGGGATGGATAAAGCAGCAGAGAGACATTGCCGAGCATGCCATGGGTGTCAGCTAGTGGCACAACCAGATCCTCTTGAACCTATTCGATCCACCTCATTACCCGATGGACCCTGGCAAGACTTATCAGTAGATTTAATGGGACCGCTACCATCCGGACATTCACTATTGGTCATTGTTGATTACTACAGCCGATTTTACGAAGTCGAGGTTATGCAGTCCACTACCGCTGAAAAGATCATAGACCGTCTGGCTGACACCTTCTGCAGACATGGGCTGCCAAATACCATCAAGTCCGATAATGGTCCACAATTCAAGTCGAATGAATTTAGAGAATATTGTGAACAGCATAATATTATACATCAGAAAGTTACTGCCAAGTGGGCCCAAGCCAACGGAGAGGTCGAAAGACAGAATCGGTCACTGTTGAAACGACTACAAATTGCTCAGGCAGAAAACAAACCATGGAGAGCAGAATTAAGGAGGTATCTCTCTGCCTACAGAAGCATTCCCCATAATACGACTGGAAGGAGTCCCGCTGAGCTACTTTTTAACCGAAAAGTCAAGGGGAAGATCCCTTATTTAAGCATCGGCCATGCCTATGACCATGAACTACACGATCGCGATGCTGAGCAGAAAGCTAAGAGTAAAGCTTACGCAGACATACACCGCAGGACTAGCCCCTCCAGCATTGAACTGGATGATGAAGTGCTTGTCCAACAAGACAAGACTAACAAACTCAGCACAGCATTTAACCCAAATCCCTGTAAGGTTGTCAGCAAGACTGGAAACAGCCTCGTAGTAGAGAGTCCAACAGGGAACCAGTACTCCAGAAACACAAGTCATGTGAAGCAATACATTAGAGAGGGAGATCCCACACTCCAACAAGGGTCAGACTCTGTGTCAACACCCCCCACACCCCAGCAGGAACTAGACCCTGTGCCATCACCTTACCAACCAACCGTACCAGAATGACTGCCGGGCTGCCGGATAGAGGGGAGTGCCCCGATCTGCAGGAGAATGGTGGAGCGGCACCAGAACCATCAAGGAATCTGAGACCCCAGAGGACAAGGAGATTGCCAGTGAGATTAAGAGATTATGTTGTCAATTTTCTTTGGGGAACTTGAACTCTGATTCTCTCTCTTCAGAACTATATACAGTTTGAACATTTGAGTTTTAGAAGAAGAGACTTCATCGTTAATATAGTTGACTTTATTGTTCGTGGAGATTTCTTCATTCTTGTAAAAGAGCATTTTTCTGAGGATAGGGGAGTTGTAATGTATTGGGCCGCTAAGTATGTTGGGATAGGAAAAACCATGTGCTTTTGATAGCGGCGACCATGTTACGTTTGCAATGAAATTGGTTGAGTTAAATCTGTTTCTTTGGATACTTTATTACTCTCGGGAACACTACACCCTCTGCTCGACGTTTGTTTACCATGCGCGGTTTTTTTGAAAGAGTGTATCACTGAGCTAAAATTTTCAACGATAACATCATTCCTAACGAAGTAAATTCTTAAGATGGCAGGCGGACTCTACCTAACACATTCTTTTGTATGAAAATAGGAATACTTTAACCTTCTGACAATTTTTCATAAAGTGTGGAGAATCAGTGAACAAACAGTAAAATTAGACGACCTGCACCAGCTATTTTTTTATCAGATTAATCGATAAGTGCAGTGACAGAGAAACTAATAGAGGATGGAAACAAAATGACAAAATGGTATGAAGAGAACTTATTGCAGGTGAACATCAAAAAGTATCAGTCCATGCTACTCGGTCAAAAGAGGAATTTAGATGATATGAACATGCACATAGGTGGAATTGAAATCGAACAGTCAAAGCAAATGAATTTGTTGGGGGTAAATATATTGATAGTGATCTGAATTTTGGCAATCACATCAGAGAACTATGTGTAAGAGCAAGCCAGCAAATTGGAGTACTCACAAGGCTAAGGAATCTTATACCTACCCATGCCAAATTACAACTATTTAAGGCAGCTATTTTACCTCATCTTACGTATTGCAGTACTGCCTGGCATTTCTGTAGAGCATCAGACAGGCGTAAACTGGAAAGGCTGCAGGAGAGAGGTCTATGAACGGTATTTAACAGTAAACCAGACTCATATGAGAATTTACTCACGCAGGCTAACTTGCCGATCCTGTATAACCGAACTGTTACAGGACATAGCGATTTTGGTGTTCAAGGCCAAGAATAACCTTCTTCCAGAGCATTTTCTGGACCTTTTAAATGTACAGCAAAAAATGGAAAAGCCGTTTTGCTTAAGGAACCCTGATTTTATTGTACCACGTATGTTTTAATACTATTAAGTATGGGAAGCATTCTTTGAAATATGTAGGACCTATGTTGTGGTATAAGTGGACAAAGGAAGAGCCGTTTAAACTCTTTTAAGGACGGTGCCTACTAAATACAAAGGTTTTTGCGCCAGGTTAGGACCACGCCGAAAAAGTAGACCTTTGCAAGGGCTATTGGAATCCACAAAGAACAATAGGGGTAGCCAAGCAGTTTTTCGAGATAATTAGCCTTGAATCTCAACAAAAATGCTGACATCAGCATTTTTCTGAGAAAGAGGGAAAGGATATTTTCTCACAGATTTCCTTAGAATTCGCCTTTACTGGTACAGAAAGGCAAACACATTTTAAAAGATCTTTAAGCTATATGGCAAATGGCAACGTTAAAATCAATTTTGGTACATTTTTAACAAAAAATCGTCGCAAAAGTGCTTTTAGCGTCTCTGACAGCATTCCTCTGGTTCAGCTAAAATACAGTCTAAATTCCTTTTGCTCACAACCAGAAACTAATCATAAGTTGAAAAGGCTTGCCACTTCCATTTCGCAACATAAAATGTAGGGGTAACCACGCATTTTTTAAAGTTATTGATCTTTTTTGAAAACGTTTACGGTGCCCGTTACATTTTTTCCTGTCACCTCCCCAGTAAGTAAGACATTTGCGTTTTTGCGTGCGCACTACGCCATCTGCAGGTACATGATTACAGTTGGGTTTCAGTGTAGTTTCCCAAAGATAACAGCCAGGTTTTCAGGTGGAAGACGTTAACATTTATTGCTTAGCGATATGCTGCTATTCCGGTGTTCCTGGTTTAAGTAAAGGGTTCATTAAAATTGATTTGGTCACAGTAGGAAAATTTTGCTTTAATTTTAGTCGTGTACTTGGTGGCGTAGTTGATTGCGTCAATGTCAACTCGAGCGCGCGCGCGCGCTTAAACCATGGCTTGCGTGATGCGCAGAATGTGTGCGCACTAACAAAACTAGGCACCGTCCTTAAACGACAAATAGGGACCTTCAGATTTGAGTACGAGTACGAGATCGAGTACAAGTACGAATTTCTAATTTCAAACCAGGCATCTCCCCTGAACCCTTACTCTCCCTTGTTGTTTACCAGCACATCACGAGATTGTAGAAACAAGATTGGTGTCACAAGTGATCATCTGAAGCACGAGGAAAAGATTTGAAAAGTCGTACTCGTACTCAATCTCGTGCTCGTACTCAAATCTGAAGGTCCCTAATAAGTCGTTTTCACGTTACGTCATCGCCGCCATGCTGGTGGACAGTAAACAATAGATCTCTCATTAGCTCGTTTTGTTCGTCCACCAGCATTTGTACATTTCACCATTGTTATCTGCGTCTCTAGAGATTGGCCGCAAACCACCTATAAGGAAGGAAGACTTGGCGATGTTGATCGAAAATGAAGGATGCATGAACTGTAATTTATGCACAAGCTGACAATATTATCTAGGATATTAATAGCCGGGGGAGTTTTTCTCTAGATTTCATTCGCAAATTCTATAGGAATTTTAGTCATTTTCAAATTGCAATTTGTATAGAGATGTTTTTTTTTAGTTTTTAACTTTTAAATTGTGTCACCAATCAGCGAAAGCTAGAACGACTGACACATGAATAAAGTTACTTACTTACTTACTTAGTTTAAAGCTACCTTCCCTAAAGACGACGCCACGCGTACGTGTCACATTTCTTCATCGCGTCCCGTCGACTTATCACGTGGCTCAACAGCGTCCGCGGAGAGGGTCCACAATTACGGAGTTTAAGAAACGACCACGGCTACGGCCATGACAATGCCGCAAAACAATAAGGTTAAGGACGAAAAACAATTGTGCTGCACGTGCGGGTCGGATCCCTTTAGTACATTCCTTTGCCATGCTCTGCAAACCAACCACGTGAACTGGCCAAATTAAGGTTTTCACGACAACGTCAGTACGTAACACGGAATCTTTCATTTTTTTTTATCTCTTCTTTCAAGACCGTTCGTACTAATCCAGTTTTAGGATACTTCGCACACACTGTACGACTTGAACGAGATAGAACAATCGCAAAACACTTGCAATACCGCAAAGTTATATTGTGAAGCAACGTTTTCGTTGGAGTTTCAGGGAGCAGGGTTGGCGCAGTGGTGAGAGCGCTGGCCTTCCACCAATGTGTCCCGGGTTCGATCTCGGACTCGGCGTCATAAGTGGACTGAGTTTGTTGGTTCTCTACTCTGCTCCGAGAGGTTTTTCTCCGGGTACTCCGGTTTTCCCCTCTCCTCAAAAACCAACATTTGATTTAATTTCGAGTTTATTTGATTAACAGTCTCCCCAATTAGTAGAGCACTCGTGTTCAGCTAGAGCGATTTGAGACTTAAATAAAGTTATTATTATTATTATTATTATTATTATTATTATTATTATTGCCGTAGTCGTTGCTTAAATTCCCTATAGGGAGTTCTAGCAACTAGGACGGCAACGGCAGCGAGAACACCACAAAACAATTGGTTTAATGAGCAAGAACAATCGATCTGCACGTGCGTTTTATAGTTTTGTACATATTTCTTTGCCGTCATCTGCAAAACAACAACGTTAAATGACCAATTCTTATGTTTTCTCAAGAACGTGAACGCATGGCAGCAAAGTTTTCTTTCTTTTTCCTTGCTTTAACGCCGTTCATAGTAGTTTAGTTCCTGGACAGTTCGTTAGCATTTTCCAAGTTAACCAAATTTCGATAATTGCGAAAGCGTCACAGAAACGAGAAGTTATATTTTGAAATGACGTTTTCGTTGCCGTCGCCGTTGCTAAAACTCCCTATTAGGGAGCTCAAGCAACGACGACGACGACGGCAACGAGAACGCCACAAAGCAATGGGATTAATGAGGCAAAACAATACTCTGCACGTGCTTTTTACATTTTGGTACATTTCTTTGCCGTCCTCTGCAAAACAACAACGTGAAATGACCAAATTTTAGGTGTCCTCGAGAACGTGAGCGCATGACGGCAAATTTTTCTTTCGTTTTCTTTGCTTTAACACCGTTCGCAGTAATTTAGGCCCTGGACAGCTAGCCCGCATTTTTCACGCTAAAAAAATTGGAATAATCGTGGAAGAATCACAAAAATGAGAAGTTATCTTTTGAAATGACGTTCTCGTCGTCGTCGTCGCGTAGTTGCTTAAGGTCCCTATTAAGCAACGACGACGACGACGGCAACGAGAGCGTCATTTCAAAATATAACTTCTCGTTTTTGTAACTCTTACGCGAGTAGTCCAATTTGTTTAACGTGAAAAATGCTGAGGAGCAGTCCAGCTACCCTGCCTAAATTACTTTGAACGGTGTTAAAGCAAAGAAAACAATAGAAAAACTTTAGTTCCCAGTGGAGAGGCAGGATGTTGTTCGTCACTGATTTCAATGTAACTTTCCATTTTTGTAACTCTTTTGCAATTATTCCAAACTGTTCTTAAAACATGGAAAATGCTGGCGAACTTGGCTCAACCTCGGTGTAAGACCCTGTGAAACTCACGAACGACGTAAAACAAAGGCAACAAGGTTTGGAAACGACAGCCTACGGCAAAACAATAGCTCAAAAAACAAAAGAAACATCGTCAGGCTCTTCCACCAAGGACAGGCCTGAACGGATTAGCGGCTCTTTTTATTCCCAGAAGGCAAGCAGTTGGCCGTGACCATAAATACTTTGAGCAATGACAATATGTACAATATAAATGAGATAAACGTCACATTCATCATCATCACCATCATCATCATAAGCTTTATTGAAACACGGTATCAATTCATATATACAAATAAATTCAAGGGACAACTACGCCAACAATCAAATAAGCATTAAATATAGATGGTTACGCTTTCACTCACTCAACGCCATGACATAGTGGCGAAAGCCTTCCCAGAAGGCCTTTCGCCACAAAAATGTCACGTTTAAAATAAAACTAACGTTGGAAAGATTTCCACACAGCCCCGTACATTATTATACGTGCATCATTGTCATAAACACTCATAATAATATGCAAAGTTGGAATACACTACAATTGCACGCTTTTCATGGCAACTTCGACAAGTTCACGTGCGATTACGTCACTGCTATGATAAATACTGGTTTTTTAATAATAACAACATTATTTACATAGCACTTTATACAAAAGTTTTAAAGCGCTTCACAATAAAAGAAGAAAATAGAAAAATAAAACTTACATTACCGAAGAAATAAATAACGTTTAAATAGATAAGTTTTCAGAGATGACGTAAAAGTACTGACACTGCGGTACGCCTTATATAGCTAGGAAGGCAGTTCCATGACTAGGGGGCAAATACAGAAAATGCTCGACCTCCATTCTTGCGCAGTTTTTTCAGCGGAGCAACGCAGAAGCGAACGGCCCACCCTCCGACTCGAAAATCGCGTGGGTCGTATTACCGGTTACTCCTAAGCCAAGCTGTCCCAGCTTGGCTTAGCCAACTGAGCATAAATGTAAAACGTTATTGAATAGAATACTTTTAAAAAACGAATAGAGTTTGAGTCACAAAATGCATGTGTAATTAATGTATGGGACTGTGTTTTCATTTGGGTATCAAATGGTAATTGCGTTACTTGCATTGCTTTGCTCTGTGAGTGACCATCGCATCATTTTGTCAACCAATAGGCCAAGAAGGCTGATAGGCCCTTTGCAGTTAGTGATCACATGGTACAAAAAACGCCTTGCTGGAGAACAAAGCAACACCTCCGACATCCAAAACAAAGCAACTTAATTTAAATTTTCTTTGTTTTGGATGTCCCAGTGCACAATTTGCTCTCCAGCAAGGTATTTTTTGTACCATGTGACCGCTGACTGCAAAGGGCCTATTTGAAGCAAAACAAAACCCAAGACCAATCGCGAGTTGCACGCTCGCATTTTTCCGCGCTTGTCGCTGGTTGCATGTAATTACCTCAATTTAATGCTGATTGGTTGACTGAGCTGTCTTCATCTCTTGTGATTGGTCAGAGCGATTTCTTTTGTTTTCGTTTTATGGCACTCAGTTGAACACCACTCTAACATGAACTATGTAATTATGTGAAATCAGCCTGACATCGACAACTCAGAATGGCTCTGAGTTTAAATTGCGCTTCCATAACTGGGCAGTGGTGCCTGAAGTAAATTTGCAAAGTTACCAGCTGTTGATGTAAAAATTAATACAGTCCTTACTGATATTACTGTCCTGAGCCTCGAATTGTATTATATTTATGTAGGTGTAATATCTAAATTAGAACATATTCAAGGTACTACTTCTTTTTTACAGGCCAAACAGCAACACTGCAATTTGTTAGATCTTGACTGGAATCTATAAAGAAAGATAACAAAAGACGAAATTATTGTCATAACGTGCAGCAAATGTTTTCAGGTTTGTCCTCAGAAGCAGCTCTTACCGTGATGCAATGCTCATTTTCTAGAGCGCGTTTTTCCGCAATGTGCGCAGTTTTCTTTCGCACTGACACAAATGAAATAATTACTGGGGGTCACCTGTGACGTTATCGTCGACTTGACTCACCTGTTCTTTCCGGACTTTACAATTTGTTAAGTTTGCTGTTATGGAGCGAACGTATGTCAAGACCAAAAGCGAAGAAGCCAAGACCAACGCCTTAATTTTGTATATTAGCTGTTTTAATGGCTTGACGTTCAAACGGAAAAATTACCCATTCTTTTTTAAAGATTTTGGAAAAACGCCTCCTCATTTGTCAGATGTCCTCAATTTATTTGGGCAGAGGGACACGTCTCACTTGGAACAATTTCTAGAATTCTAAATGAAGACAACTGAGAAACATCATGACCATTCTGCACCAACTGCAGTACGTAGAACAACAACAAATCTGAAAGCGTATTGAGACATTGATGAAGAACCCAAAAAGAAACCAAAAATTAAAACTGATTCATTTGAGGTTTGCAGTAAAATTTTCTGTATGGTTTATTATTTTACAGCACTTCTTCAGTTATTCTTTAATCAAGAAAGGCAAAACTGTAGCAGTAAAGTGTAAACCACAAAGACTTAAGAAAGCTACAGATTAAGCAGTACCCCTCAAAACAATGAATTTAACATATCTCTTACTTGTTCATCTGCAGTGTAGGGTGGTGGCATCTGAGTTCCTGGTCCTCCCATCAAAGCACCATCAGGACCCACCCCTACAAACTGGGCTTGACTGCCCTGAGCACCAGGAGCTCCATGGGCTGCATCAAACTGACCCCCACCAGCTCCTGTGGAAGGTACATAGCCTGCTGTAGGCACAGGGTACATTGGAGGCTGACCACCAACATGGACCACACCAGTGGCAGGTAAATGCACCATCTGAGGATGTACACTGGGAACACCTCCAGCTTGTTGCATAGGAATGGCCACAGGGACACCATCCTGTCCCTGTCCCATGACCACACCTTGACCAGTCTCATACTCAACTGAGGTCATCTGGGGAAAGTAATAAATGAAAGTGAAGGATTAAAAGTCCCTATATAGTTCATGAAACCAGTTGAATACAGTTGAATATTTTGTTACCAGTACTTTAGAGGTGTACATGGCTGAATGTTGTCCCTTTTGACTCTGCCGTTCTCAGCTAGTGTCAGGGAAATTTAAAGGGTCATATCAGAATTATCAATCTGCATATATCAGCCATACTATCACCACTTGCTCTGACAAGGAACTTCATGACCATTCTGCATCAACAACAACAAGTAGACAAACAAATAACAAAAACAAATTGAAAGTGTTTTGAAACATTGATGAAGAACCCGAACACTGGATGAAATAATGGATTTGATTATGTTTGTCTACAAGACAAATCTGAGACAAATCTAATATTATATTTGTCTGATTGGTCGAATTCCTGGGATATGCCCAGAGGTAGGGGTGGGCACGGCTGATAATAATTTCCTTTTATTGATGCCTTATTCTATAACACTCACAGGCTCATCCTCAGAACTGAGCGCTTGCTGTCGGTCATTAACAAGACAGATCCCCACTGACCACATAGCAAGAATAAGCTCCACCACCATAAATCCAAAGATTGAACCAACAAAGGCATGCTGCTCTTTAACTCTTGCATGAAAGGTGATGGGATGCCCCCATATTTGCTGTGATCTAGCG
>OX419337.1:230000-232500 GCA_948470475.1 Galaxea fascicularis | reverse complement strand
AGTGTTTTCACATAACATTAAGAGAAAACAATTGCTCATTAGCGTAATTCTTTTGAAACAAGATTCTCTCCCCCAATATTCCTCGAAAATTTTGATAGAACAAGGGACCGTATGTATTCTTTTAAATCTTACTTTCATAATCCTCCCCTTGCAGATATAGATTTGGCCACTTACGAAATTTTTTGCGTTACAAACTCAGACGGCACACTACATGTACAGTACATGTAGGATAGAAACCATCCTGATGTCATTCAGAAACGACTGGACTATGCCAACTGGTTCGTGGGCCATGCTGTAGTGAACCACAGTGTTTTCATAGACAAATGTGGATACAATATTTGGAGTGCAAGAACTCACGGAAGAGAGAGAAGAGGGGAACGGGCGTACAGACAGGTCTGTGGTCAGTGAGAAAGAAATGTAACTTTCACAATGGCCATTTAACCCACCAATGGTCTGGTTTTCCTCTCTGCAGTTATTGGTGGGATGAATGCACAAAGATTTGATGACTTCTTGGCACAAACAAGACTAAACCTTGATCCTGACAAACATGTTATCTTCATTTGTGACGGAGCGCCAGCCCACAATAACTCTGCTATTCCTGGTCCCAACACAGAACTCAAAAAGTTACCACCCTACAGTCCATTCTTGAACATTGTAGAACAAGCAATAAGTTCCTTGAAAGCGACCATTGTTGTGATATCACATGACCCACATCCGGGTCCTTGAATAAAAAGGGACTTGAGTTGTTCACCATGTGCTCGCCGTCCCAATTTCTGTATGCATGAAACATAACATAACATGGTGTCAGAAGTGGGACAAGAATCATCATTCCTCATGCGATGAGAACCGAAATGACAGCTCGATCCCACCGCTCTCACCTAGGCATCCAGTACACTATCAGCACTGCGAGAGACATCATGTATTGGCCAAGGATGACTGCTGACTTAACAGAAGCGGTACAAAGGTGTGAAACCTGCCAGCAGAGCAAACCTGCTCTCCCAAAGGAACCCCTGATGACTTATCCAATTCCATGTCTTCCATGGCAGATTGTCGCTAGTGATTGCTTCGAGTGCAATGGTCAACATTACCTAGTTGTGGTCGACCTATACTCCGACTACATTGAGATCAAAGAACTGAAGACGTTGTCTACCACCAAGCTCATTGATCAGCTGAAGCAAATATTTGCTGTTCATGGAATTCCAATCACCTTGATCTCGGATAATGGCCCTAACTATGCATCCGAGGAATTCAGATTGTTTGCCAAAACCTGGGACTTTCAGCATCTCACGTCCAGTCCACATCATCCAAAAGCCAATGGGAAGGCTGAATCAGCAGTAAAGATTATGAAGTCAGTTATCATGAAAGCCAACAAACAAGGAGAAGATATGTGGAAAGCCATCCTAGAGTGGAGAAATTCGCCCACACCTTCCCAAGGCAGTTCCCCAGCCCAACGTCTCATGTCGCGCAGAACAAGATCCTTCTTGCCCTGTAAGGAATCTCTGTATAAACCCGAAGTCCAGTCCACAGTTGCAGCTCAAGTGGTGAAGAAACGTAAACTTGCCAAACGTTATCATGATGTTAATGCCAAACCTTTACCCTCTCTGCTCACGGGACAACCAGTACGAGTTAAAGTGCACCCCCAACAACCTCGCAGTGATTGGAAAGCTGGTGTTATTCTAAAGAGTGTCGCTCCGCGTAGTTATATAGTAGAGGTGAACGGTCGCAAATACCACCTAAACTGCATCCACTTGCGAGATGCACTTCAGTCAAAACAAGTCCATTCACCCGTATCAGAGTCAGACCAGCTACCCATGTCACATGCAAGTCACTTGCAGCCAGCTACTCAACAAACTGAACCTCCTCAAACTACAGATCCTTCTATTAGCCACTGTCCTACCAAAGATAAAGGTCGCAACAGTCAGGCACCTGTTCAGCCATCAGGTTCTGCTGAGCCCAGCAATCAAGTCACGCGTACCAGAGCAGGATGAGTCGTCAAACCCAACACGCTATTAAAGGATTTTGTGCAATAAGACACGTTTGATGGAAAATGTGAACTAAGATTGTTTGGAAGAGAACATTCTGTTACAAAGAGTTCATGAGTCCAGTTTACATGAGACAAAGTGACATTTAGTTTCTTTTTTAAAACTCGTTATTGTTCTCCTCAGCATCAGCCATTTCCTGTTACTGTATTCGTTTTGCAATAGGTAGATCTCATTTTCTTTAGGAAAGAGGATGTTGTGATATCACATGACCCACATCCGGGTCCTTGAATAAAAAGGGACTTGAGTTGTTCACCATGTGCTCGCCGTCCCAATTTCTGTATGCATGAAACATAACATAACAACCATCAAAGCAGACATCAGTTGTCCTGAGATACAGGAACAGATGAATAACAGGGAAGAAGCAAGACACCAGGGAATTGCTCTGGGAAATTATCGCACTCAGTTGTTGCAGCAAGTCGTACAATAAAATATTGGTACCATTATCGCAGCTAAATGTG
>OX419337.1:222500-227500 GCA_948470475.1 Galaxea fascicularis | reverse complement strand
GCTGCATTTACGTTGAGAACATAGAAATAATGAAAAACCTAGAAACAGAGCGAACTGGCGCGGATTCATTGCCGTCGTTCTATTCTACACATTGAGCGTGAAATAATAATTCATGCAGTAAAATAAAATAAAAAAAGCGCCAGAAGTGACAGGTCTTATGTTTACTTTACGTTGATGTCTCTGATGTTTGTCTCTACAGTGCGACCGCCACTCAAAATAGATCAAAATGAACTAATAAATCAAAATCAAAACCGTTCAATAGATAGAGTCCAGAATCTGGGAAAAGAAAGAAAGGAAATATGCAAAGACTTCCCCCGAGATTCAGGTCACTGCAATTTTTCTTATGCTAGGTATACGGACAAATTTCTTACCAAATTTAAAGCTGAGATTTGCTTGGAGACGCCATGCTGGCCAGAAACCAACAGAAACATCTGTCCCTGAGTTTGCCACACAAGCGTGGGAAACTCAACAAAAATTATAATAGCCAAATTCCATGAAATACATCACTTTTTAGCAAACAGTACAGCTCTCTCGGCCGCCGTGTAAATGTCGCGTCACGCAAAGCTTAAAAATTCCAACGTAGTCTATCCCACTGTGTTACATATATTTGTCGTTGAGTAGTACGTCTTTCCATTAGTACTTGATAACGGTAGGACAAATATCTATCGCTGCCAAACTCAATTTAAAAACGTGACAGTACGGAGTTGAGATGAATTCAAGCGGTTCGATTTTTCTGTCGGTGTAGCGGATCTCAAAGAGTAAGAATCGAGATTTGAACCGCTCCACTAGCCCGCTAAACAAGTATCCTTTAGCGTGCGGTTCAAATAGAATGAATAAATTGATTTTAGTTGATTCAATAATTCCCAAAGCTTCCCGCTTTTAAAGATTCCCCATTTTAAAGATTCCCAGTTGATTCCCGCTTTAAAAGATTCCCCATTTTAAAGATTCCTGCTTTTAAAGATTCCCCGTTTTAAAGATTCCCGCTTTTAAAGATTCCTCATTTTAAAGATTCCCGCTTTTAAAGATTCCCCATTTTAAAGATTCCCGCTTTTAAAGATTCCCCGTTTTAAAGATTCCCGCTTTTAAAGATTCCCCATTTTAAAGATTCCCGCTTTTAAAGATTCCCTGTTTTAAAGATTCCCCGTTCCCCGTTCCCCATTCCCATTCTCCGATTCCCCGTTCCTCGTTTTAAAGATAGCCCGCTTGAAGTTTTCCTCTTGCTTGAACGCCGGTTTCAGTTGTTGATTGTCGGCGCCACATTTTGCCTAGTTGTATGGTAGCAGGCAAATCCAAGATATTCATTGAATGAAAGATTTTTTCTATAAAATCTTCGTCTTTGTCTTATTTTGTACTTTCATCTTTTTTGCTGAAGATTGTAAAATGTGAGGCACTGCTTTCTCTACGAGTTTTCTAAAAATATCTTGTTTCCTATTCGCTAGATCTTGACACCTGACTTTGAAAAGGTTTCCATAGTTTGCGCACTGGTGCGGCTCACAAAAATACAAAACGTTTGGTTTCCCTCAGGGACTGGCTTTGGCTATGCGATTCAAGAAAAATTCACTGCCTGACGGGTGAATTCCACGTTAAATTTCACTTGAAAAACCGATATCGCACTCATCGCTTCGCGATTCGTGCGATATCGGTTTTTCGCGTGAAATTTAACGTGGAATTCACCCGTCAGGCAGTGAATTTTTCTATAGTATAAGCTTCGCATTTGACTTATCAACGGCTACTTAGATAGATGATTACTTACTTCCCGACGCCTCGACCAATCCATCACACATTGATGCTCCATTCTCCATACATTGCTTTAAAATCGTAGCGAAGTCATGCCACAAACTCGTCCACTGGCCACAGGTGGCCCAAGCTCTCGTTGTGAGGAGTTATTATAATTTTTTTTTATCTTTATGCGTACGTTCCGTGACATAGTTACCGCCTTCGTCTACTGTTACATAACGACCGAGTTTCATTACGCGAAACGTGACTCAAGCCTTTCTGAATGTGGAGGTGTTATGTTACAACGGTTTGAATTTACAAAGGTTTGTATGGGAAAAAAACGTTAATAGACATTTTAGCCGAAATTTTGATATTTTTGCAATAAAAATGACATACCTCAATGCCTTGTTGTCCTTTCTATTGTAATCTTGCTTTTCAGCTCGATCCGTAGCCATTTAAGCGAGTTATCGCTTTTCGAGTTTCCTGTCCTAAGAAAGAGGAAAGGCTACACACTCGATTCTGGACTGACTCCCGCTCGAAGCGAAAAAAAATCACTAGAAGCATGCCAGCCGCCTCAATTCCTCCGCAGAATTATAGTACAGGGTTAAGCGCTCCCTTTCAGTTAAATTCCAAGCCAAATTCATCTCCACAGCGCACGCTACAAAGCTCTTTATCGAAGAAAGCTAGCCATCAGGGCAGAGGGATCATGCTGTCTGGGCCAGCCATGGACACATTCGAAGCCCGAGCGGAATGCCGGACTAACAAATTGACCCTGACCAGGGGAGGGGAGCACACAGTTCAAGACAGGAGCAAAGTACAGGAGCAAAGTGGGGATCATTTCAGGGTTGGGGATCATTTCGGGGTCGGGATCATTTCGAGGGCTGTACAGCCCTGACTGAATTAAAGGTAACACTTCAAAGTGGCATTTCCTGTTTCCCACGCGAATAAAGCATGTCAAGCTTTACCTTTTGAAGTGTTACCTTTAATTCAGTCAGGGCTCCGGAAATGCATTTTCGACACCTCGCAGTTGAATAGTTTTTGTGCAGTACTGTATCCATTATTGTGCTAGATTCGACCCTGACAAGTTTGATCAACGCTCGATTAGGGACTGTCTTGTTTACCTATCTCCGATCAAACAAAGTCGAAGTCGGCGCCTTAAAAACCGAGTGCTTCGTCTTCGACTTAACTTAGGTGCTTCGTTTTCGAATTGTAGGGTGCTTCGTTTTCGAGTTGTAGGGTGCTTCGTTTTCGACCTAAGTGCTTCGTTTTCGACTTAGAGTGCTTCGTTTTCGAGTTTCAGGGTGCTCCGTTTTCGACCTAAGTGCTTCGTTTTCGACTTCGGGTGCTTCGTTTTCGAGTTTCGGGGTGCTTCGTGCTTCGATCTTCGTTTTCGAGTGCTTCCTGTCTTGAACTGTGTGCTCCCCTCCCCTGGTCAGGGTCAATTTGTTAGTCCGGCATTCCGCTCGGGCTTCGAATGTGTCCATGGCTGGCCCGGACAGCATGATCCCTCTGCCCTGATGGCTAGCTTTCTTCGATAAAGAGCTTTGTAGCGTACGCTGTGGAGATTAATTTGGCTTGGAATTTAACTGAAAGGGAGCGCTTAACCCTGTACTATAATTCTGCGGAGGAATTGAGGCGGCTGGCATGCTTCTAGTGATTTTTTTTCGCTTCGAGCGGGAGTCAGTCCAGAATCGAGTGTGTAGCCTTTCCTCTTTCTTAGGACAGGAAACTCGAAAAGCTATAACTCGCTTAAATGGCTACGGATCGAGCTGAAAAGCAAGATTACAATAGAAAGGACAACAAGGCATTGAGGTATGTCATTTTTATTGCAAAAATATCAAAATTTTGGCTAAAATGTCTATTAACGTTTTTTTCCCATACAAACCTTTGTAAATTCAAACCGTTGTAACATAACACCTCCACATTCAGAAAGGCTTGAGTCACGTTTCGTGTAATGAAACTCGGTCGTTATGTAACAGTAGACGAAGGCGGTAACTATGTCACGGAACGTACGCATAAAGATAAAAAAAAAATTATAATAACTCCTCACAACGAGAGCTTGGGCCGCCTGTGCACTGGCAAGCAAACCCTTTCACAATGTGAATCATCACGACTCGATATAACTTCCGCGATGTTTAAACGATCTAATTCTGCCGAAAAATGCATGAATTGCCCACGGCAAAATACTTCCAAGGACGTCCTTATCTTTCTCATTTTTCGTCTGCAGCACAGCAAGCGGACGCCATATTTATGTATGAAAGAAAGCTACAAACTCGAGGCTTTCCCTGCACGAGCCGCCATTTTCTTTGTTGATCAACACTGGTGTTTCATGGGATATAAACTGGGTTACAGTCCCCTAGCAACCCTAGATTTGGTTTGAATGGAAGTAAATACGCGCGAAAATCGAACACAGCTTAATTTATAAAGGCTATCACACTAATATTTAAACCAAAAAATGTTGGACATTGTCGAGAATTACTTTGCACCAAATAAAATATCTACAGAGCTTAGATTGTGCAATATATCGTATGAAACAGCGTCAGTTTCCCACTCGTTTCAGCGTTTGCTGCCATATTGGATGTCTTTATCTGTCTTTAGTCGTTTGCGTTATACAGTATACCGCTGGTAGTTGTTAGCGGGCTCGAAATGTCCGCGATTTCTGGCGATGAATTGTGTTATTGAAAGTGTTTTTTTGGAAAAAGGATTGTCCAAAAGTGTAAATGATTGTCGTCTCATGAAAACCAATTTTATTTTGACCTAAATAAAAAATACATTTTCAGTCAATGAATGTCAAAGGATGGTATTGTTTATCTTTTGATGATATTGAATGTTAATACATATGCAAATGCTATTCTTGAACGTTCCTTACGCACAAATGAAGGTCATATTGGTGTTAATGAGAGTATATTATTATTATTATATATGTCAGCTTCTCACTGATTTTCAGTAAGGCTGATGAATCATGCTCAGTGACTCAATACACTTGAGAATTTGTGACATAATAAGCAAATGTGAAAAAATAAATTATATAGTATTAAATAATTACTTAAGAATCAATACTCAGCCGGAAAATACTCAAGTATATGTACAGGTGTAGCTGGTTAGTTGTTTGAATTGAGGTGTGTTAATCACCCGGGTTAATTAATCAGTGGTGCATAATACTGCCCCTAAATCACAGCAAAAGAGTATGTAATTAGTTATGGCGTTATATCTCCGCCAAAATTCTAGCCTGCGCGCAGGCGGTTGGATAGTCGAAAAAACCGGAGTTCGTAATGAAGTCGCCA
>OX419337.1:192500-207500 GCA_948470475.1 Galaxea fascicularis | reverse complement strand
GTTGACAGTAATTTTTACAATGTGCATTTTTCTGCCCTTTGATTATTTGGTGGTATTGTAAGCAAGTTATTTCAGGCAAATGTCTAGGTTTGAGGTTTTAGAATCTAAAGTAATTAAATACTGGTAGCTTAATAACATGACAACTGCCTGGTATAGTCATTTCAACAGAAAGAACTAGGTCCTTTAAAGCCAAAAGTCATGCATGATTCATACGAAAATTAAAAAAAAAGAGGAAGAACACAATAAGGCCAGGTTCAAACGTTGAACTTCACATGTGGCGAATCCAATGCAAACGAGAAAAATCTATTGTTTTCCCTCATAATTTGCATTAGATTCAGTACATGTGAAGTTCAACATTTGAACCAGGCCTAAGGAATCAATTTTAAATTCTTCTTCAGTAGTTTTATTCTTTGAACTTAAAAATTATCAACATACTGGTACATTTTAACGATAATTATTATTCTGTACATTTCTCTGAATTTATTGACAATAAACTGCAAGGGAAAAACCTAGCTCCAAGTGAAATTTATATCACCCTTAGGACTAAACATAGTTGTCTGCTTACATTTCATCACCATTTTGGTGTATTTTGGCAGATACCAAAATTTGGACATAGGTTATATGGCTAGTTTTTGAGAAATTAAGCAAGGAAAATAGGTTTTTGAGGTTTTATGCGACCTGCATTGAGAAAAGCATTGCGCATGTGTTTGTCAGAGAAAACCTAACTGCTACGAGTGCGCATGCTCTCTCTCCATGCCACAACCTCATGTTTTGAGTTATAATATGGCTTTGTTTACTGCACTGACTCCACCTAAACCCTGTGGAGGGTAATGACATCATAGTGAATGTGATTGCTTTTCAGTATTCGGGATTTTTGCACGGCATTTCTTTTTTCATTTTTGCATGCAGGGTTTTCCTTCATCAGCTCGTATTTCTTAAGCTCGCGTGTGATGCTTATGCGACTTCAAGCACGAGCAAATCAAGCATTATAATCATGCAGAGCAGAAAAAACACTGTAGTAAGCCACCTTAAGTTAGGGCTCCTTATACAGTGTGTATTAGTAAGCTATAGAAGCAGTAACCCTCACAACAATGAATTTAACATATCCCTTACTTGTTCATCTGCAGTGTAAGGTGGTGGCATCTGAGTTCCTGGTCGTCCCATCAAAGCACCATCAGGACCCACCCCTACAAACTGAGCTTGACCGCCCTGAGCACCTAGAGCTCCATGGGCTGCATCAAACTGACCCCCACCAGCTCCTGTGGAAGGTACATAGCCTGCTGTAGGCACAGGGTACATTGGAGGCTGACCAGCAACATGGGCCACACCGGTGGCAGGTAAATGCACCATCTGAGGATGTACACTGGGAACACCCCCGGCTTGCTGCATAGGAATGGCCACAGGTACACCACCCTGTCCCATGAACACACCCTGACCAGTCACATACACAACTGAAGTCATCTGGGGAAAGCAAAAAAATGAAAGCGAAGGATCAAAAGTCCCTAAATAATACATAGTTCATGAAACCAGTACTATAGAGGTGTACATGGCAAACTGAATGTTGTCCCTTCTGACTCTGCCAGTTAGTGCCAGGGAAATTTAAGGGGAATGATCATAATTGTATTATCAATCTGCATTTATACGATAAGCTGCATTATGCATGCATTGATTGCTTCTTACTCATGATCTACTACAGAACAGATGCACAGATGACATCATCCTTAAAACCTTTTCCCCTCTGTTTTTCTAAATGGCAGAAAGTTTTGAAAATTAAGAGAACATTTTACCAATTAGGTGAACGAGGATGTGGACAAATTCCAAAACAAGATATCGGGAAAAAAAAAAGTTTCTCTGTAGAGAATGACTTAAACAAAATACTGGAGCAGTGTAAGTCGAGCACCACTAAATGGAACACAAAATGTTTCTTTATATTATATAAGAAAATAAATTCCATGTTACTGACACTGCGTCAGTTTAAATCATAGAAGACATGTGACACACTCAGCTACTACCTTGTGTGCCAACTTTTTGTTTGTACCACATTTTGATGTCACCTGTGATCTATTACTGAACAGATGCATGGCACCATGGCTGCTCTCCATATTAGTGCTTTTTACCTTAATTTGCTCTCCTTAATAGGTCAACACTTACTACAGCCATCAAGGGGTGAAGGATATCAATAAACTATCCCTTAATCTTAAGATCTGGCTTCAAGTGCACAACTAACAGATCGACGATAACTAAGAGATCAGAGGCTTTTTACCTTTCAGATATTTTTAGTTTACATAATTATAGTATTATTGATTTCTAATACTTGTCTAACATTATTGCCAATTTTCTAAGTCCTGCAAGAAAGTGGACTAAATAATTATTATCTTATTATCTATTATGATTATTATTTATACCATGCCATAGAAAATACAGCCAATCAGAATGTAGGAAAGCCATTGTATATTTGTCGGTATTCCACTGAACCTTCCCATCGATCAGTGCCATTCAATGGTATCACACCCAACCTTCCCAATGTGCCTTGCATCGATTATGTGAGGCTACAAATTTTCAATGATATGGTATAAAATAGTTATGCAAGGCTTTCTCGTGGTATACCATAGAATATCCCACTCGTTACTTGTATTTTCTTTGCATACATACTCACCTAAAGGCGCGTGTGTATACGAAGAAAGTACAAGTGACTTGTGGGATATTCCACGGTATACCACTCGAAAGCACTGCATAACTAGTATATATCTTGGTTTGAGTGGCTTTCTTAATGACGTAAATTTACGCATAATGAATTTACAGTTTGGGAGATGGCTGCATTAATGTGGTGGCCACATTACTGGTGCTTTCCTAAGAGAGGGGAAGGGGGGAGGGATTGTGTGTTCACAAGAACGACAAAGAAAAATCACCATAATAACGAGATAGTATAATAATAGTTATATATGAAAATACATGAAAATTATGTTTTGTTATGTTACGGCTGTATCAGTGAGGTGGTGACTCATAAAATGGCTTGGTTACCTATCTTGATTTTTTGCATGCATGCACCATTCATGATGGCACTTCAAAAGTTTCAGGTACAGTAAAATTACCTACTACAATTTTCTGTCAGCCATAAAACATGTTCTTTTCATCTATATTAAATTTTACTTCATAACTTTTTGTCATACTGAAAAGTTAAAGAATTTAGGAAGCTTTCCAGCAAAGACTAAAAACGGTAGGTCACCAAATTAGTTTTTCAGATAATAGTATACATGAAAAAATTACTCAATTCTGATTGGCTGAGAGCAGTGCAGTTCAAGTGTAATGCCAGTGCAAAATGGTGTAACAGCAGTGCAAATTACACATCCAAATTCTGGATATTGATTGGCTGAAAGACAATAGCAAATTTTCTAAGCCAATGATCTAATGTAAAATGCGGAAACTTTGAAAAAAGATTTCTTGAGTGAGAATGCTCGCTTCCTGTCTGCAATAAGATCTTCCATACGATTTTTCTCGTTCAATTTGGAATTAATTCGCACTTGTGAGGTTTTCAAAAAGCTGAAATAACGCAAGCTTCTTGAAAAACTCACTCATGCAAATTAATTCCAAATAGAACTTGAAACCGCATGATTACCTTATATACTAATTTACAAAAACTGAAATTCAGGCAGCCATTTTGTGGACCTGGTGCAAAATTTGCCACAGTAACTGAATTATGATGTCACAAGCACCCTTAAAGTATAGCCCAACTAACAGAATTATAATAGTTTGCCCACACTGGTCAAATATCCTTCTTTGTTTAATCTTTCATCGTTTTACAAACACTACAACAACCAAAAAGCCTTTTGAGTCTCCTTAAATACCTGGGATCCTTGGGTTTGGCAACAATTATTACCGCTGGAAATATAACAGCACAACACAGCAGCCCAGATTCCAATGAAAAACTCTATAATTCCAAGGATCAAGATGATGGCTGTGATGGCCATTTCTGAATGGTACATACTCTCAGTTGTCCAATAGTAGTAATAATAGGAATCATGATGGTGAATTGCAATGGAGAAGCTGTAACAAATAATGGTTACTCCACCACACACGGACGAAGTTATTGCAAAACCCATGAAAACTCCAGCCTAGAAAAACATCAAAGTGAAGTAAATTGCATGTATTAAATAAATTATCTCTACTTTAATAAGAAAAACAGAAACTGAATCAGAAAAAAAAATACTGCATCAAGAATAATGATAATTTGTCATTAATTTAGGTAATTAAGGCAACAACTTTCACCTCCAGAAAACACCTGCAGCCATATTAACATTATGATTGCAAATACTTAGAATAAAACTGAATTGGAAAGCAGAAGAAAAAGGGATGATGGGCTCAGATCGAAAGACAATGCAGACAAAATAAACAGGGAAGGAAAGACACCAATCAGAAAATTTTGCCTGGCACTTTAGAACCTGTGGAGTGTTGGAACTTAAATTATTAAATAACCATAAAATCCTTCCTTCCTTATGACATGTACATGTACATGTACTTAATCAAAACTATATGTAACATCAAAATCAAGAATGATCACAGTTGTGAACACAATTTTTACAATTGCACGAAGAAGCCTGAAAAAAAATTCAGGACTTCAACAGGGTTTGAACCCATAACCTCGCGATTCCAGTGTGATGCTCTACCAACTGAGCTATGAAGCCACTGACCTTGGATTTTTTTCAGGCTTGTTCATGCAAAATTAATTTTGTAAAAATTGCCACCACAACTGCGACGATCATTCTTCATTTGATGTTATATCCCTGCAGTTCACATATGATTTCTTTCATATGCATCACTCTCTCAAAACTAGATGTACTTGATAAATCAAAGTGCTTCCTCAAAGAAAAACATTTCTTTCTGAGGTAGCTGTTGTAGTTCCAATCATAACAGGACGAATGTAGATTGTACAACAAAAAATACAGACATAATAATTATTATATTTGACAAGACACGAAGAATAAACTACAACAGCAACACCGAAGGAAGGAGGCCTGGGATTATGCCGAAAACTGCAGACTGGAAAAAGGTCAATAATAATAATGATATGAATAATAATAAATATTAAAGCAATATTAATAAATTATTTTGTTATCATGAAATCCTTTAATTTCAATTCTATACAGTAAATTAAAATATATCACAGTGGGGCCAAATGGCCCTAAAATGGGTCATTAAGACTAATTTTGGGTCTGTTTCCCATTTCTTCACCAGACTTGGCATATATGCTTGGGTTGTTGTCCCAATCGTTTTGACATGATAACCAACACAAAATCTCAAGTGATGACGTCACAAATGATGACGTCATACATATCCTTGATATCAAGTTTCTTTTTTCAGGCAAAAAGATGTGCCGTTTGAAAGAACTTGACAAGAGGAGTTCAACACTGAAAACCATTTCTTGTTACCTCAAAAGGTACTCGAGTTATGGCAGTTTGGAAACCAAGCTGACCATACTTTTCTTTAAAAATCAAACCCCTTGATATTTTTTTCCAGTTTTTGTCCAAGGAAGCTGATATTTTGCTGAAATAGAGTGTTCAGTGTTCCAAAAATCGTACATTGTATGATTTTGGAATTTTCGTTTTCCACTTTAGAACAACAAAATAAGTGATGAAAATATTGATGATGTCACATTTTATGACGTCATAAAAGCAGTTTCGTTGCAGTATCAGGATAGAAAAATATTTCATTCTGTTCTTTGGTATGTTATTTGTTCTTGTCATGAAGCAAAACCAATCTGCAACATAACAAAGAATGGTTGTACGTAAAAACACCTATAATTTGGAAATATTTTACAAGGGGGGTCACCTCTTTTCTGGGCAAACTCATCTCAAACTTTAAAAAGTTATATCTCAGCTAGTTTTTGAGGTATGGACAAACGGTTTGCGGCATTTAACTCGTCTAGACGTGTTCCTTCATATGCAGGAAAAATCATTTTGATTTTAGTAAATTGGAATCAAGACCATGATATGACGTCATCAATTGCGACGTCATAATTAGATATTTCCTGTCAAAACTGATGTGATCTGATGCCTACGTGCCACGTTTGGTAGGTATATGATGAACACTAACAAAGTTATTGCAAATTATGCAAAAAACGCATGAATTTCATGACACATTTGAGGGGTGGTTTCAGGCCCCACCGTGTATTGTCAGCATGATTATCAACTGAAGAAAAATGTTTCGAAGCCAAAGAGGGTAATTTCTTCTGAATTGGTGCTTACCATAATATTCCTGTTGCCATTTCCTTCTCTTTTGCTTGCTGAAATCCCTAGAGCTCCAGTGATACACATCTGTGATATATAAATATAACTTTGCAGGTAAATAATGAAGGGCTTCCCTCAAAAGGGGCATAGATCACTTTTTGATCCTAAAATACAGCACAAACCTCTAAAAATATGCTCAACGTTGCCATATACACTATTTACGCTGTCAAATGAAATTCTACATTATTTCATGCCAAATAATGTGCCAGCCACGACAAATTTGCCAGTCATGATCTGTAACAAACATTAATACTTTTTTGGTCTGAACAATGAATGGTGGAACGTGGTTAGAGCTGCATCACTTGTGTCATTGGTCTGTACAATGGCAGAAATAAAAAGAGAAAATAAAATGACTGCAAAACTAAAAATGAACAAATCACATACAGTGTACAAACTGATGTGCTTACTGCAACTTCTAAACATTAATATTTGGTTTCAGCATGGTTGTGTTATGTATTAATATGCAATAATAAGCATCTTTTTTAAGTCAAAATGTCATCCTCCCTTCAAAAAAATGTGTCATGTTACAACCCTACCATCCCATAACAGCCACTTTAATTTCCTACAATAGCTACTTTCCTCTGTCCCCAAGGCGGCAAAACTTGGTAAAATAATTTTGATGTTTCTTTTTCAAATGCCAAATGTTGTCACATTTCAAAAACAAAAAAATGTCAAAATCATACATTTTCAAAAGGTTGTTCTGTATATTATCATATGACCCACACAGCCCCGTGTGCACTTTCATTCTAAAACTATTGTTAGGAACACGTACGGCCCTGACTGATACGATTTTAGAGGATTTCGTTGCGTCTAACCATGTAAGTTTGTTTTACAACCAGAAAGCAAATACAAACAGCATATTAGTGTGCAAATTAGTCACTTTTTTGTAAAAACTTCATCTTTTATGCACTCATGAAGAGTCTAAGGAGACCATATGATAAAATACTTATTGACAGAGTTAGGTCAGGCCGGGCAGGAAAATATTTGGCTCTCGGCAGGATCTTGATGGGCTCCTATTCTCTGTCATGGCGCACAGACCTCACTGCACTCGGCCCGAACACCATGAGTCTAGAGCCAAATATTTTCCCATCTGGTCCTCCCACTCAGTCAATACGTAACAGCTGGTGCCAAACAATGGTCATGTTTGCTTAGTACTTTTGCATCAAAGTTCACTCCGTGAAAAGTTGAAAACTGATACTAGCTGCCTTAAGCCCCATTTAATCAGAAATTGTACTAAAGCTCTCACGATTTCTTACACTAACAAGCTTATTTCACATGACTGGTAAAACTTCAGTTGTTTTTTCAACAAACGTCTTGAGATGTATGTAGGTTTTCCTACTGAACAGTCTGCTTCATTCAACTGAACAAATAATAACCACAATAATAAAAAAAAAGGAATGAATTACCAATGAAGCACCACCTCCGTTACTCACCGGCACACAAGTTCTCAGGAGCATGTCTGGTTACATTTTTGGCAGTGTCCTAAATGGCCGGCAGCCGGTCAAGGTTGTAAAAACACTAAATGGCCGGCAGTCCGATATTTCCTTGACAAATTCAGAAAAACTGAGGAATTTATGATATTTTCAACAAAAGACGACATTTACAGACTATCGAAGTAACCGTTAAGAAAGCGATGCAGTTTTATTAATATAAACTATCAAAGTACAAATCGTCTAAATGACCGGCAGCCGGTCAAAATCGTCAAGCCGAATAACAAACGTCCATATTCCTTGACTCCTAGCCCTAATCCCTAACCTAAAACACACTAAATCTCCCCGAAGTACCAAGTCTAAGGAAAACAAAGCCCTTGAAAGGGAGTCCGAATCGGACTGCCGGCCATTTAGTGTTTTTACAACCTTGACCGGCTGCCGGCCATTTAGACACTTTGTACATTTTTTATACAGCTGCTGAAATGTTGCTACAATTGTAAGAAGTGGCAAAGTTTCCACCAGCTTTATCCATGCATACAAACTGAAACCGGAGATCGACTATACACCTGAAAATTCTGTCAGCGTAATACAGAGTGTTTTCACTCATGTCAGTTTCAGCGATATTGGGTTCAAACTATTTGCATAAAAATAGAATGCAATTCCCAGAGGATTAATTTAGGACACTAACACGGCCGCCAAAACACCAACATGGCCACTGAGACGTCATGTGAAAACACAATTAAAACTGAATTTGATATGTCATGAGTGAAGCTTTTAAGGTTTCACTATGGTCTGACAAAATCCTTACATCGATGACAGGAAATACACTACCGATTTTGCGAAACTGAGAAAAAAAAACTTTAATTTAAACAGCTTAAGCTTACCCATATTCCACACCAAATGCCGAAGCAACCATAACCAGTCCAAAAATAACCGTGGATACGATCGACGATTCCAAACACGAACAGAAGTACCCCAGTGATAATATGTGCTAGAGCAACGAGCCTAGCAGCCTTGAGAGTTCTGGGCATGTTCTCCGCCATGACGAAGTTGGTCGAACTTCCTTTCTTTCCTCCCGTCGAATATGAGTGACTGTTAAAGCTACTGTATGCACGTACACCTGCATGCATATATTAATCCTCCAAAAGCCGCGAAAGCACTGGGTCAAGACCCGTTGGATGTTCAACTGGAAGGAACATGACCAAGGAACATCACAATGAAACGATTTGCCGATTCTCTTGAGCTTGTACTGCTTGCGTTGCTGCGTCGTAAGTGCAAACCGGCTTGCACTTATTTCCATCTCTCAAACTGACATTTTGAGCCCACGGTGGAGTGAGCACCCATACCAAACCATGGTGTAACTGACCAGCGGTATATCTTGGAAGTCAGTTTGAGAGATGGAAACAAGTGCTAGCCGTGCAAACCAGGCATAAAAGTACAAGCCATGTCCGCCATATTTGAATCAAATCTCGCGTCCTGAGAATTCGCGCCGAAATTTTATTTATGTCACGCCATGTTTATCATGCCTGAGGCACGTGCAAACATCCTTGTGCTACTCCCATAGAAGCTTCCGCTCTTGAGTGAGAGACTAAGGCCGTAATGTATTTTTTGTATTTTTTTATTTACTCCACATTGACACAATGAATGAGGTGTGTTACAATAAGGGAAAGGAGTGGAGAAGGGCATGATATAGTAACTAATTATATGCCCTTTTAAATTACTATACATAATTTGTTAAGATAAAAAAAGGAAAACTTGCTATAAGTAGAGGAGATGAGAAACAGAAGAAATATAAAATTTTACACGGGCGCGTGGCATTAATTAATACTGAGCAAGATAATACTGAAACAGAGCTCTTTTAAAAAGTTGTTTTGTAGGTTTTTGGCGAATAGAAATAGGAATATCATTCCAGTAATAACATCCAATAATTGTTGGGCAAAATTTCCTAATATTTGTTCTGAAAGGTCTAGGACTCAGATACTGAAGGGACGCAGTTCGAGTAGAGTAATTATGTTGCTCAGACACATGGGTTAGGGTAAAATTTGAACGCTTTCTATCTACAATATGATCTTTAAAAAGTTGGCAAGTATAAAATTTAACGATGTCAGGAAGCTTAATGAGACCAAGGTTTACGTAATGAGGAGTAATATGATCACGAAGTGGGACATTGTTAATAACTCTAACTACTTTGTTTTGTAACTTTACCAATTGTGCTAAAGGCGCTTCATAATTATTACCCCACAATACGCAACCATAGGTCAAATATGGATATACAAGCGCATAGTACATGCTTACAAGTGACTGCTTAGTAACATGACGTTTTAGCTTTGTGATAATATTTACACTTTTGCTTATTTTACTACTTATATAATCAATGTGGTCTTGCCAAGACAGAAAGCAGTAAATAACTAATCCCAAATATTTTATACTGTAAGACTGCTTGAGACATTGATCTGCTATTTTGAGAGGAGGGTACAGATTATAGTTAACTTTCTGTCTTGGCTGAAAAATTAAGTATTTCGTCTTACTTAAATTTAGGGTTAATTTATTTGAGCATAACCACTCATAGATGGCTGGTAGTTCCTGGTTAATTTTTTGGAGCAATTGATCTAGATCTTTGCCAGTTGCAGTTAAGGAGGTATCATCGGCAAAAAGTCTTAATGAAAAATAGTTTGTTACTTTGACGATGTCATTGATATAAATCAGAAAAAGAAGTGGACCCAGGATCGACCCTTGTGGTACGCCTGTATATATCGCAAGAGAATCTGAGAACACGCCATTAACATAGACTTTTTGCCTCCTCTTGCTTAGGTAAGATCTAAACCACTGAACTTCAATATTTCGTATTCCGTATAGGTCAAGTTTGGATAACAAAATAGAATGATTGACAGTGTCGAAAGCTTTACTTAGGTCCAAAAATAGAGATACAGCATAACTTTCTTTATCCAGGGCTAACGTTATCTCATTTATTAAGTCTACCAGGCAGTCAGTAGTAGAGTTCCCAGGTCTAAATCCATATTGATTAGGTACTAAAATACATTCGGTCGTTAAATAAAATAATAGTTGGTTGAGGACACACCTCTCAAGGACTTTACTCAGAGCCGGAAGAACTGAAATAGGCCGGTAGTTATCACATGAGGAACGAGAGCCCTGTTTATAAATCGGAATTACCTTGGCTGTTTTTAGACTATCAGGAAATATACCTTGCTTAAGAGATAAATTTATAATGTGAGTCAGTGGTCTAAATATTTCGAGCACAGAAGAGGATAATAACAGAGGGTGAACCTTGTCAATACTAAATGATTGGTTAGTTTCGATACTCTCTAACAATAACTGAATAAGAAAACTTCTACTTCATTAACTTTGGTAAAGTAAAAAGTGCATTTTCCCCGCTTCATATACGATGAAAAGTGGCGGTTTGCCTTGGGCAATTTAGATGCAAGACAGGTTGGAACATCGCAGAAGTACTTATTGAGAGTATTTGATATAGACGCTGGTTGCTGAAGGTTTTTGTCATGAACTTTCAAATTGTCAATATTTGAAGAAGGCCGCTTTTTATTGATTATTAAATTAACATTATCCCACATTTTCTTGGTATTACGAGAATCTTGTAAGATATTATCATAGTATAATGTGCGGTAAAATTTGTTAATTGTAACGATTTTGTTTCTGTAGATTTTGTATTGATTGTAACTACGAATGCAACGGGTTGTCAACCATTTTTCTCTTTGCGAACTTTAATTGATTTTCTTAGACCAACTGTTGCCCAGGGTTTGTTTGATTTACTTTTAATCTTAATTGTCTTAAGTGGCGCATGTTTTTTACTAACCCTGTTAAAGATGTGAAGAAACCTACTTAAGCTTTCATTGGCATCACTACTATGATATACTGACGTCCAGTTTTCACTCCTCAAGTCATCTCGGAAGGAATTTTTATCAAACCTTTTAAAATCTCTGATTTCGAGAGTATTAGGGAAGGGACTTAGCAAAGGATCATATGAAAGGGTAAAAACAGGCAGGTGATCAGCTATTTCTATCGCAATACTACCACTTGTACTTGAAGATATAAAGTTGGAATGAATATGATCAATACAACTTGTTGTTGACTCAGTTATACGAGTTGCCTCAAGTATCAAGGGATTAAAGCCTTCAGAATGAATCAAATTAAGGTATTCCTTTGCTATTGTGCTCTTCACTAACGTATTGATATTGAAATCACCCAAGATCAAACACTTGCGCTTGGACAAAAGGATAGAATGTAAAAGCTGTTCAAATTCATCAAGGAATTCACGTCGCGACCTATTGGGTGGGTTGTAGATAACACCAATTAGCATGTCATGTGTGTCAACCCAAATGTTTTCAATACCGTTGATTTTTAAGTCCTCTCTCACACTGTAATCGAAGCTAGTCTTAAGGTATAGAGTAACCCCTCCACCGGTTGAAAACGTGCGATTGTCTAAGAGCAAATTATAGCCTGGAATTTGCATACGTTCTACATCACCTTGAAGCGTATTCCATGTTTCTGAACACGCAATCAAGTCAAATTCTATGTCGGAAATAGAATCCAAAAGATTACATAACTCGTCAAAATGCTTGATTAAGCTTCTAGCATTTAGATGGAGAGCCGAGAGATGCGGTTTAACTAAAGAAGATAGTTCATTAAGCCTCTTCCAGAGTAAATATGCCATGATCATTGAAGGATTGTACATTTAAATCTGGATCATTAGTATCGTTCAACATATGTTACTTTCAAGCTGAACACAAGAAAAAATAAATCTAATAATAAATAACAAATTCAAACTAACCTGACCATGACATTTAATTATCTTTATACAAAACTCCGTCAATATAAAGTTTCCCGCGAAGAAATCTTGGCTTTTTACCGCTTTCATATGCCTCCTTCATTACATCTTTCAGCTTCTTCTTTTTCTCCCGATCCTCCTAAATCAGGTCCTCTGTGATCCAAACACCATCTTGTAGATCCCGTTTCTTCTGGAATACTTTGTACCTCTCAGGACGGTATAGGAATTTACAAATCATCGCTCTTGGTTTGTTGTCGGCACGGGGACCAACTCGATGGGCGTTTTAGATGCAAGTGAAGAGTGATCATCGCAGTAAATTTTCCAATTTAAGCAACTGGAAAGAAGAAGCCTGAAAAAATCAGGGCTTCAACGGAAAATATGAACTCAATAAATTGACCTGACTCCCAATGTGTGGCTTCATAGCTCAGTTGGTAGAGCATCGCACCGGTATCGCGGAGGTCACGGGTTCGAATCCCGTTGAAGCCCTGATTTTTTCAGGCTTCTTCTTTCCAGTTGCTTAAATTGGAAAATTTACTGCGATGATCACTCTTCACTTGCAATATTCAGTGAGTTGAACTTTTTAGGAAATTTTGTCTAAAATCTAAGCAGGCGCAGTTTGTAACCGACAATCGTGTTTTGGCACTTTATTCGACTATATACATCAGTTCATATGAATATACAGTTGTCCTTGTTCGCAATTAGTTTGTGTGTTCAGGCTACAGATACTACCGATAGATTAAGGATCAGCAGACTTCGCAGAGACTTGGCTCATGCTTGTACTTACTCCACGACAGCGAGTTAAGGACGTTCGTGCTAAAATTTTTAAACTTGAATAAGTGTTCCAAATTTCTACTGCAGTTCTCCGATGAGTTAGTTATCAAAAAATGCCCCCCCCCCCAAAAAAAAAAAAATGGGTGGTCACCGACTTCCGTTTCGGACTTGAAGACTGACTTTCCACGGCGAAACTATTAAAATTTAAAAGTACCCCTCTGCTCGACGTTTGTTTACCATGCATGGTTTTCTTGAAAGAGTGTATCACTGAGCTAAAATTTTCAACGATAACATCATTCCTAACGAAGTAAATCCTTAAGATGGACATTCACAAACCTTGCACATGCACCGACACCTGCTGCAGGCGGGATTCTACCTAACACATTCTTTTGTATGAAAATAGGAATACTTTAACCTTCTAACAATTTTTCATAGAGTGTGGAGAATCAGTGAACAAACAGTAAAATTAGACGATCTGCACCAGCTTTTTTTTTTTATCAGATCAGTCGATAAGTGCAGTGAGAGAGAAACTAATAGAGGATGGAAACAAAATGACAAAATGGTATGAAGAGAACTTATTGCAGGTGAACATCAAAAAGTATCAGTCGATGCTACTCGGTCAAAAGAGGAATTTAGATGATATGAACATGCACATAGGTGGAATTGAAATCGAACAGTCAAAGCAAATGAAATTGTTGGGGGTAAATATATTGATAGTGATCTGAATTTCGGCAATCACTTTAGAGAACTGTGTGTAAGGGCAAGCCAGCAAATTGGAGTACTCACAAGGCTAAGGAATCTTATACCTACCCATGCCAAATTACAACTATTTAAGGCAGCTATTTTTCCTCATCTCACGTATTGCAGTACTGTCTGGCATTTCTGTAGAGCATCAGACAGGCGTAAACTGGAAAGGCTGCAGGAGAGAGGTCTATGAACGGTATTTAACAGTAAACCAGACTCATATGAGAATTAACTCACGCAGGCTAACTTGCCGACCCTGTATATAACCGTTTTGGTATTATCAACAGAGTTGATAAATGTAAATTAACCACCGTACAGGGATTCTAAAAGCTGACGTTTCGAGCGCTAGCCCTTCGTCAGAGCGAATCGAGGAATTATGGGTTGTGTGTGTTTTTATAGTGGAATAGGAGCTACGCTATTGGTGGTAACATGGCAACGTGAAAATAGGAACACATTAGTTAAATGAAAAGCGTTCGTTAATACCGACTTGTTACAACACATAGCGATTTTAGTGTTCAAGGCCAAGAATAAACTTCTACCAGAGCATTTTCTGGACCTTTTAAATGTACAGAAAAAAACGAAAAATTGTTCCACGTTTTAATACTATTAAGTATGGGAAGCATTCCTTGAAATATATAGGGCCTATGTTGTGGTATAAGTTGACAAAGGAGAGGCCGTTAAAAGTCTTTTAAACGACAAATAAGGAAGAAAGACTTGGCGATGTTGATCGAAAATGAAGGATGCAAGAACTGTAATTTATGTACAAGCTGACAATATTATTTAGGATATGAATAGATTTTTCTCTAGATTTCATTCGCAAATTCTATAGGAATTTTAGTCATTTTCAAATTGCAATTTGTATATAGATGTTTTTTTTTAGTTTTAACTTTTAAATTGTGTCACCAATCAGCGAAAGCTAGAACGACTGACACATGAATAAAGTTACTTACTTACTTACGTAGTTTAAAGC